>JASAMV010003777.1:0-17555 GCA_030248065.1 Rhynchonema sp. JSB1_4
TATGTAAATTTCTTTATAAATTTCTCCGATCACCAAGTGTGATATCGCCCGTAGTGTCCGTTCATTTCAATTCACACGACGGTCACTTTATCCTCCTCCACAAGCAGCCAATCGAACGATTGTCCCTCCGCGAACAACATCTGCTCCTCCGCACTACAGCTACAGTCCAACTCATCAGCATCGATCATGGGTTGACTGGTGCCCGTGCCCGAAACCCAGCCGGAGTCGGGGTTGTTGTTTGCGGTGACGTCATCTCCCTTGCCAGGTGATGTTTCACAAATTGGCATCTCCGGCGGAGCGGAGGTGGAATGGTGGATCGTGACTGAAGAATGTGAATAAGGAGTTTTATTTTCGGCTTCGAATAAATTGACGCACGCTGCGAGGTAAAGCAACCACAATGCAGGGAAACTACAGAGTTTGTTTTACAGGATATCCTATTAAATATCAAAATGGGATGCCCCATTAAATAATTGCTAACACTGTATCGACACACTTGGTTCACAGACACCACGGGTACAGCCCTAATGACCGACTTTTTACTGTGTTTGTTTTATAACTCCGTGAAAATTGTCAAATCAAGCAATAAATCCTACAGATGAAGCACGATTTGTTCGTGTTTACTTCATGCCTGCGCCAAACAGCGAGCAAACCATAAGGTGCAGAAACCCCTCGTCAGTAAGTCTAAGAGCGGAATTTTCGAAACGGTGTAAAGGTCAGTTGGGCGTGAAGGTCGGTGTAAAGTTCGGTCGAAAGCTCGGTCGGCGTAGCTCGGTGTAAACGTGAAACATTGCCTGTTATTAACGTGGAATGTTTCAAGTTTACACCGATGTCTATCACACTGAGCTGTCGACAGAGCTTTCCACTGACCTTTACAAACAACTGACCTTTGCACCGTTTCGAGAATATCGCCCTAACTGTTGAACATAAAAAACAAAACATCTGCACCTGCGACCACAGCGGTCTCGTCGGTTTTCTCGCTGTGTTTCTCAAAATTGTTAGCCTCGCGTTCCGCCCTCGCCTTCGTCAGCCGTTGGCGCAACTCTCCGATCTGCGTGTCTTTCTGTGAATTTGAACAAAATTATGTACAGATCCCCCAACAAGTAGCGTCCCAGTGCGCAGGATTTTTTCGGCCTACCGCGGTTGACTGCAGTCAACCGCAAGCCCACCGGATTGCTATCTTTAACACGCAAGGTATAGGCGACAGCGACCCACCGGGGGCTACCGCCTGCTACCGCAGTCGACTGCGGTGGACTGCGGTGGGGCGCGGTGACTGCGCACTACCGCGCTCCCTTGGCTTGCTCGCTTTTTGTTTTTTAATCGTACTTGCTGCTATTTACTTGCTTTTGAGCTCCATTCAGCTCGGTCTGGTTTGTGTTTTAAAAGTCACGAAGTAAAAATATGCTAATACACTAAATTTTGTTTATGCAATAGTACGAAATTGAGGCTTAATACTCATAATTAAACGACTTTTGATTAGAAAGACCTTAGCTATCCGTTATCACATAAGATCATTATTACATACAAGTTTCACGCTCGCGCTATGACTCAAGATTATTACATATTTAAGACAAGTTTCAATTTCGCTTGCGGTTGAGGACGGTATCCAGTTTTTCAATTTCACGATGGATTGAGGGTTGAATGTCAGAACTGTACATGAATCAGATTATTTGCTGGTGTTGGAAGTACGATGAACGTAAAAATCACGAGCTTTGTGTGCAAAATGCGCACGTTCCATGTAAAATAATAAGCGGTTCCGCAGCGCGCAATGCACGCAGAGATTGACCTCAGTTTCGTTGTTTTTTGACATATGCGAAATTATGCGATTCTTCTTGGATGATTATGTCTCATAATATTTGTTCTGTCACTGAAATTCGTGTCCCATCTAATTTCTTGTGAATGGTTTTGCCGTTTATATTTCAGAAAATGGTTCAGTACATTGTATGTATTTTGGACTGCCGTTTTATCAACATTTGCACGTGTCTATTACAGCGAACCAATATGCATATTTTGATTTTCGTTCTTAATAAAGTAAAGAGAACAAAAAATGCTGCGGTTATCATTCCACGTTCGATGAATTGCAATGCCATCTGCGACTTTTGAAACACAAAGCAGACCGAGCTGAATGGAGCTCAAAAGCAAGTAAATAGCAGCAAGTACGATTAAAAAAACAAAAAGCGAGCAAGCCAAGGGAGCGCGGTAGTGCGCAGTCACCGCGCCCCACCGCAGTCCACCGCAGTCGACTGCGGTAGCAGGCGGTAGCCCCCGGTGGGTCGCTGTCGCCTATACCTTGCGTGTTAAAGATAGCAATCCGGTGGGCTTGCGGTTGACTGCAGTCAACCGCGGTAGGCCGAAAAAATCCTGCGCACTGGGACGCTACTTGTTGTGGGATCTGTACATATGTATATGTATGTAGCTAATCTGAGCAAAACAAATAAGCAATTTCCTCGTTATACCGCTAAAATTCAAGGAAAATGAATCGAGGCCGACACTGACTTCTCTGATCGCTTTTCGTATTCCATCGATATCTTTCATCAGTTGTTGTTTCTTGCGTTCCTCAACCTGGGTGCAAATAAAATGAGGTCTGCTATAGTTTACGGCCAATAAATTTTAATTTCCAATCTTGCTTGCGCATAATGTTTTGCTCTACATCAATTTTCGAGGAACCAGAAGGTCTTTTTTGCAACAACGGGCGGTATTCCGAAACGGTGTAAACAAGAGTTGGGGTATAAAGGTCGATGTAAAGCTCGGTGAAAATGCTTCAGAGGTACACCGAGCTCACACCGGCCAAACTTTCGACCGAGCTTTACACCGACTTTTACGCCCAACTGTTGTTTACCGTTTCGAAAAGTCCACCAGCAACGCGTTAAGGCTCAGGACAAGTGTTTGTTCAGACAATGCGACAGATCTTGTGACTGGAGCACTAATTTCGAGCATTTTAAGTTGACCAATACTGCTTCTCTGCACGTGCGTTGGTAGAAATAAGCTGTCACATTTCTTGAAATAATAGTTTCAGCTAATCGCACCTCCTGAGTTAGGGCCTATACAGGTGTGGCCTTTCATTTTTTTCAGGTAGGGGGCTTGGAGCAGGAATAACTTCTGTTGGTCGAGGAACGCGTGGGTCCATCTTTCAAACGTACATATGTGTACAGTACCTGCGAGTGCTTCTTGTTCGGACTGCCCATCAGATCCTGTACTGCCAGCGTGTCACTCCTCCGCCCATCCTTATCGTGTCCCTCGCGCCAGATCTCCACCACTTTGGGCGCGAATATCAACACCAAACTGATGAAGACGCATGTGAGAACTGCAAATATACAGATATACAGTCCACCCTCTTTATAGTGAAGCCATGGGACTACCGTGTTTTCGTTCCGCGTGAGGAACTAAAGCGGTTCAGAGAGCGATTATGAACGACAATTAGCGCTAAACTGTTGTTGTCTGGCATTCGAAACACAAATACTGAAAGATTCACCACAGAGAGGGAAGACTGCACATGTCATTTTACGGTCCAGACTTTTTTGCCAGTGGTCGGGTATTCCGTTGGACCAAAATCATCGCACAAGCAGGCAGTACAGAATCTTGGGATTTTCTCTTGAACTTACTTTGAATGAACAATAGAAAGAGAAAACAATCACACCGGAGACAGCGATGAAGACGAATTGAGCGTTCGGCTGATTGTGGATGAGGAACAACAGGACGGGCGTGGTGATCATGCTGAGCACGGCCACGTTGTACACCGCCAATGCCACCTGAATGGACAATGAATTGTTGTTGTTGTTCTCGTTCTATTGGTCTTTTGGAGGTCGCGGTTGGCCAGAGGTGTTCAGGTCGACGTTGCTTGGCTGGCACCTCAGCTGATTTGTGACAACAACCACACCCCCCCCCCCCCCCCCCCCCCCCCACCCACACACACACACACACACACACACACACACACACACACACACACACACACACACACACACACACACACACACACACACACACACACACACACACACACACACACACACACACACACACACACACACGGACATTATGCAGGTTCGACTTATAGCACTGTCATCAACTCATATGGCCAACTCTTTTCGTCAACTCGCGCTGATTTAGGGCTGCTTTGAGTTTGACGACGAGGGTTGACCATTTGAGTTGACAACTGACTGGTATCATTATTAGCCGCAGGTTTGTACGTGTTTGACTACGACCGTTTCCCTTCCGAGTGTGCCGGAGTGCACTTCCTCCGACCCCACGGTCAAATAACGCTCACTGCGCCGGAACTTGACAGTGACGTTATTGCGCAATAATGTTGCTGGAGGCGGAAAAATCAACCGCCAACAAACCATTGTTGTGTCGTTCACGAAGCGAAGTCGAAGATTGCGCGATTCATACGCGATGAATACGGCCAATAGGATCAAAACCAGTTTCGGACCGAGGGTCAGACCTGTGTGCAAAGATTTATTTTGTTTCGCACTACGTCTCATGATCATGAGTCATGAAATGAACACTCGGTGTCATTGATAAAAACAGCGGCGCACTACTCGAGGCCTCGACAACGACAAAAATAATAGTTTTGTCGTCAAATCATGCCGTCAAATAAAGTCGTCAAACAAGCAATAATACAATGAGCCCCAAATGAGCGCGAAAATGATATATGTGATTTGACGACATGCTGCGATGACATGATTTGACGACATTCCTATGAGCCCTAACCGAGCCATAATTTCTCGTTCCTCGAATGACATTTTTGAATAAATGGCTTGATCAGTCGGTCTCGATCAATGTCATCGATAACCTGTTAAATCAGAAGGCTTTTTTGAATCTGTTAAATGTAGTTTAAATGAAATTTTAAATCAGCTATATGCATATTAAGCCAACCTTAAAAGTGTCCTCCTGCAGCTGCATCTTGTCGGCCTCGTGCCACACGCCGAGCACACAAATGTCGACGAATAGTAGAAGGCCGAGAATTACGTAGAATTTCGACACCGGTATCGGCTGTGCGAAATTATCATAAAATGAATGAAAAATTTTAAAAAAATGAGGTATTTGAAAAATATGCTTTTTCT
Source organism: Rhynchonema sp. JSB1_4 (assembly GCA_030248065.1). Classification (NCBI taxonomy): domain Eukaryota; kingdom Metazoa; phylum Nematoda; class Chromadorea; order Monhysterida; family Xyalidae; genus Rhynchonema; species Rhynchonema sp. JSB1_4. Next base: position 5,061 of record JASAMV010003777.1, read on the forward strand.
GCGAGGCAACTGAAGCAGGGCCGGTAGGTACATGTATTATAAGTACATTCACTCGTCATCATCATCATTGTTGTGCTTGCTCAGAACACAACATACATAGGGCAAAGAATAATTGACCGGTAATAAAATAAAAGTGTTAAAATAAAAAGAAGTCGTGTGAAGGATACAAATACAACAGCCAACCTTCTGTTTGGCGATCGCCCGTTTATCCTGGTGTCCGGAGCCGAATCGATAGACGAGCCAGACTTTGGCGAACATGCAGCCGAACGAAATCGTGAAGCCGAAAAACAGAAAGAAGACGCGAGCCTGAAAATTTTGTCTAAAAACTTCCGCATAACGGATTTCTGTCAAAGCTTTTGCACGATATCTAGGGTACTGTAGTTGTTTTTGGTGACGGCAATCGGTCCGGCTGTGATCTCATTTGGAAATTTTTCCGATATTCTTGTAACAAGTTCCGATATCCTTATATTGTACCATCGTAAGATTTTCTTCATCACAAACTGTCTGGCAAGAGCGTTTTTCGCTGGTCAAAGGTGCAGAACAGATTGATACAATTGGCACGTGACCAACATCCGATTATATACCGAGTTTGGTATTGTTTGAGAGCTCAACTCACATGACACATGGCAGAGAAGTTTTTGAGTGCATCGGTTTCATGCCCTCAACGGGCAGACCCCAGAAGAACACACTGATGAAGCAATCATGCAGCCGAAGACAGAGCAGATTGTTGCATTGCACTTGCGAGTACGCTATCACGCTGCAAAGTTACATATGTTTGATGATGCTTTGTTAGTTTTTGAGCCGGAATTCACGCGTTTGTGTGCGTTCACACTGGTTATGACCGCGTGTACCGCCCGTCTACGTAGGTATATATAGATCGAAAAGGTCAAACCAAGACGCACATTGATGTACAGTTCACCTGAAAACGTGCAGTCTGCTCCTCCTGGTGACATGGTCGTTATCGCACAAGCTCAAAACATGAGAGCAAAGCCTGACAACAGCTTGTATGCGTCTTTCACTATTCTGGGCGTTCTATTATAAGATGCGTGGTTTTTGCACGATTTTACTGTCACCAACCACACTCATACAAACCGTTTCGATTTGTTCTCCAAGTTGAAATGCCGGCGGCGGTGCAACTGCAGGCGAGCAGCAAAGCGATCAAAGCGATCGGAATGTAGACCGATGGCTGCGTGGGCCAACGTTGACGTAGCAGCTTAGCGGTTGGTCTCTGACAAGAATATTTGTGTTGATTATGTACGAAAAAATGTTGTTGCATTCATTGCAGAAAACGTATGCTTTCAACACTTCTGGTAATTATACTGTTTGGCCTGCTCTGGGGTAATTGTATGCCCGCTTGGGGGACTCTGCGATTTCAGTCAGAATCACACAATGCGAAAAGAATGCCCATCTTTAAGCGAGCGTGGAAAATATTTCGGATAACTGGATTATCGTGGACAGTTTCGTAGCAACTGGAGTCGCCAGAATTAAGAGCGTGGGGTGGTAAGAATCGCAAAGTACGGTTCACAAAACTGAAATTTTGGATATGGTTTTTTTGATTGGAAATCAATGCCACAACATATTTAGGAATGCTCTCCAAGTTTGGCGTTCCAAATGTAAGTATACTTTCAGTAATTTCAATTTAAAGGTGCTCGGTTTGCATTTTTTGGGAAATTTTAAAAATGAAAAATGATGAAAAAATAAATGTCAATCCAATTGGATCTCAGCCGATAAACAACATTGGGCGCTGAAATTTGCACACATATAGCAGTTTTTTGTCCGCTTTTCAGCTGCGCAAAAATAGTTGCACGATATTGGATGTTTTCTCTTCCATTGCATTTTTTTTAAAAAATGTCAAAAAAACGAGTGCATCTCAGAAACACCCAATTTTAAAAAAGTCCTCACCGACGAATTCTTTCTATTGGGCCTCAAAATGTGCGCCATAAAATTCTGGTATTGGCGTATGAATGTGGTTTGTGACAAATTTGAATATTGTCGGCAATTTATGTTAGTATGAAGCAAAAAAAATTTCGTCGTTTTATTTTCTTTCTTGTTTTGTCGTGGTGCGCAGTTCAATTGAATGACGGAATATGTAAAAATTGATGCATGTGTTTCCCAAATATGAGTTCTGATGTGTATGCTGCTGAAACCTACATATGTGTTTCTTAACTGTAAATACCACGAGAGTGCTTTCAATTTATGTGCTTATCAAGGCAACCGTTTGTTAGGAAAATGCAGCAAATCTGTGAATGGCTATTCGTTTGTTTCAACTGTTGCCTATTTCTAAATGTTTTTGCATTGCATCCGGTTACGAAATAAAAAGTAATAATGGTAAAACGTTCACCCAAAACCCGCGACGCAAAACAAAGACACGCTACAGGGTTTGAACCTGTGCGACAGACACACGCACGCATGTTCAATGCTGCGCCTAACCGATTGCGCTATGCGATCCAGCCGCTGGCTTGCCTTAATGTGTTACATAAATGTAATTGCGCGTGCGCATGTGTGTTCTGCCGTTTACATAAAACGTGTTGTGCTGGAGCTATAACGTGTGTGTGTGTGTTGTGTTGTTGCTCGTTGCTCACCTCGTGTGATGCATCAAGTGACAGGTTGCAGCGAATTTTTGCCAGTCACGGCCGGTGCCAAATAGCTTGCATTTTTGAACTTGTATCCATTTTGATAGCTTGTCAGTGTCATGAACAAGCTGTTTACTTTCAGACCACGTTGACAGCATCTTGTTGCCGTTCGTGACACCCACATCGGTCGTTTCTCCAATGTGAATCCGTGCAAAGAAAAAGACAAAAACGTGAGAGAAAAAAAACAAAAAATGTTCTTTATCTAAACTTTTCAGGAGATATTCAAATTTGTCACAAACCACACTTATAACCCAATATCAGAATTTTATGGCGCACATTTTGAGACCAAATAGAAAGAATTCGTCGGTGAGGACTTTTTTAAAATTGGTTGTTTTTGATATGCACTAAATTTAAGAGATGATTTTTGAAAAAATTACGAAGAGAAAATGCAGCGAATTTTTGCATTTATTTTTACATGGTTGAAAAGTGGATAAAAAATTGACTATTATGTGTTATTTTCATTAAATAGCATCCGATCTAAAACAAATGACAGCCTCATCAACATAAACTTGGTACATTTTTGGAATTTCAAGAAATCTTCGACCTGCCCACTTAAATGCGCCCATAACTATTTAATGCTTTGGAGTTTGGATCCAAAATTTTGTATGTGTCTTAGTAAATGTAGTAGTCAACTTTTTGTGCAATATGAGCGAAATCCATTTTTTTCGGTTTGTGAACCCTATTCCATTACACTATCTGTTACATTCACCCGCCGCCACTATTGATATTTGAAATTTTTGGCTTGTTTTTTGCTCTAATTTAGTTGCCGACATCGAGACGAATAAGGTTTATATTCATGACTTTTTGATTTAGTGCAGATTTTATATCGAAATCAATCGATAAACACCGGTTCTCGGGAACAAAATTAAAAAAATAGATAGACCCCTATACTTCTTGGCAATCACGTCAGATAGGAACAAAATTTTGAATTACCGCCAATTGTAATAGACTTACAGTATGCTATTAGGGACTTTACGCTCCCACTACACAGTGCTGCCAGTGCGCGCGCTTGCAACACGTGTGTTATGCACGCAACAGCGACTGTACAAAACGCATGGGCAAGATCACGTGACTACCGTATGCCTGTGATAAGAAGCAGTCGGCCATCTTGAATATTTGTTCTTGTCTTCCTGAAATGCGCTAAACGGGGGTCTATCTATTTTTTGGAATTTTGTTTTCGAGAACCGGTGTTTATGGATTAATTTCGGTATTAAATCGGCACTTAATGGAAAACTCACGAATGTAAACCTTGTTGGTCTCGATGTCGGCAACAGTAATAAATCATAAAAACAGACCAAAGTTTTCAAATATCAATAGTGGCGGGCTTAAGGATATCAAGATGAAAATGACGTCATTTTACAACAATTTTTAGGGTCCTGTGTCGTTCTCAGAAGAAGGAGATCGAATCGCACACACCCAGGTCGAACAAATGCAAGGTACAGTTCCATGTTGGACACAGCGAATCTTCAAATAGTGAACACCTAGGTAACAGGGTGAACATGACGGTTCGCTTCCCATTCTGTCTCGCTTTAACGCGTACATACTGCACATCACTGTGGGCTAATGGTTTTGTCGTCAAATCATTTCGTCAAAGAAAGTCGTAGAACACATGAGCCCCAAATGAGCGCGAAAACTGATACATGTGTTCGACGACTTTATTTGACGAGATGATTTGACACCACATTACTATAAGCCTCAACGTGTGAACGCGCTATGACTGTTCAATATTCTTTGCGGTAAACCAAGCAAAAAATCCTAGTTTATCGATCAAGCCTTGCTTATCTGCCTGCCAAATACATATCATTTCAAAAAAATAACGATTTGCTACAACTTCTTCGAAAGTCTATTTCAGATGGCAATTATTGCAAGGCGTACACGTTCGACAGCACCGAGTCAAATCTGCAACTTCTGACTTTGTCACGCGACGAAGGTGTCTGTCAAGCTGTCAAGTGGTATGGAAACAAACCACCGAGGTATCACGTATGGTGGCTATATGGTTAAGAGCGTGGGGTAATAGTAACAGATAGGTGTCAATGGAATAGGGTTCAAAAATCGAAAAAATGGATTTCGCTCATATTGCACAAAAAGTTGACTACTACATTTACTAAGACACATACAAAATTTTGGATCCAAACTCCAAAGCATTAAATTGTTATGGGCGCATTTAAGTGGGCAGGTCGAAGATTTCTTGAAATTCCAAAAATGTACCAAGTTTATGTTGATGAGGCTGTCATTTGTTTTAGATCGGATGCTATTTAATGAAAATAACACATAATAGTCAATTTTTTATCGACTTTTCAACCATGTAAAAATAAATGCAAAAATTCGCTGCATTTTCTCTTCCGTTAATTTTTTCAAAAATCAGCTCTGAAATTTAGTGCATATCAAAAACAACCAATTTGAAAAAAGTCCTCACCGACGAATTCTTTCTATTTGGTCTCAAAATGTGCGCCATAAAATTCTGATATTGGGTTTTAAGTGTGGTTTGTGACAAATTCGAATATCTCCTAAAAAGTTTAGATAAAGAACATTTTTTGTTTTTTTTCTCTCACGTTTTTGTCTTTTTCTCTGCACGGATTCACATTGGAGAAACGACCGATGTGGGTGTCACGAACGGCAACAAGATGCTTGTCAACGTGGTCTGAAAGTAAACAGCTTGTTCATGACACATGACAAGCTATCAAAATGGATACAAGTTCAAAAATGCAAGCTATTTGGCACCGGCCGTGACTGGCAAAAATTCGCTGCAACCTGTCACTTGATGCATCACACGAGGTGAGCAACAAGCAACAACTCAACACACACATTATAGCTGCAACACAACACGTTTTATGTAAACGGCAGAACACACATGCGCACGCGCAATTACATTTATGTAACACATTAAGGCAAGCCAGCGGCTGGATCGCATAGCGCAATCGGTTAGGCGCAGCATTGAACATGCGTGCGTGTGTCTGTCGCACAGGTTCAAACCCTGTAGCGTTGCTTTGTTTTGCGTCGCGGGTTTTGGGTGAACGTTTTACCCTTATTACTTTTTATTTCATAACCGGATGCAATGCAAAAACATTTAGAAATAGGCAACAGTTGAAACAAACGAATAGCCATTCACAGATTTGCTGCATTTTCCTAACAAACGGTTGCCTTGATAAGCACATAAATTGAAAGCATTCTCGTGGTATTTACAGTTAAGAAACACATATGTAGGTTTCAGCAGCATAGACATCAGAACTCATATTTGGGAAACACATGCATCAATTTTTACATATTCCGTCATTCAATTGAACTGCGCACCACGACAAAACGAGAAAGAAAATAAAACGACGAAATTTTTTTTGCTTCATACTAACATAAATTGCCGACAATATTCAAACTTGTCACAAACCACATTCATACGCCAATACCAGAATTTTATGGCGCACATTTTGAGCCCCAATAGAAAGAATTCGTCGGTGAGGACTTTTTTAAAATTGGGTGTTTCTGAGATGCACTCGTTTTTTGACATTTTTAAAAAAAAATGCAATGGAAGAGAAAACATCCAATATCGTGCAACTATTTTTGCGCAGCTGAAAAGCGGACAAAAAACTGCTATATGTGTGCAAATTTCAGCGCCCAATGTTGTTTATCGGCTGAGATCCAATTGGATTGACATTTATTTTTTCATCATTTTTCATTTTTAAAATTTCCCAAAAAATGCAAACCGAGCACCTTTAAATTGAAATTACTGAAAGTATACTTACATTTGGAACGCCAAACTTGGAGAGCATTCCTAAATATGTTGTGGCATTGATTTCCAATCAAAAAAACCATATCCAAAATTTCAGTTTTGTGAACCGTACTTTGCGATTCTTACCACCCCACGCTCTTAACCCTAAGTATACTCCGACAATACTTTTGGGAGAAACTTTTCAAACGCGCTGCCTGATCCGTAAAGCTCATTATGCGTGTATTAGCTGCAGCGGTCACGTGACTGCCAGCCGCTCAACACATAAGTCTAACGTAGTGATTTGCGAAATGCTACGAAACTCAGCTGGCTGCGCCAGTTGCGTCTGCTTTACGGATCAGGCAACGCGTTTGAAAAGTTTCTCCCAAAAGTATTGTCAGAGTATATTTCTGGCGACTCCAGTTGCACGAAACTGTCCACGATAATCCAGTTATCCGAAATATTTTCCACGCTCGCTTAAAGATGGGCATTCTTTTCGCATTGTGTGATTCTGACTGAAATCGCAGAGTCCCCCAAGCGGCATACAATATTACCCCAGAGCAGGCCAAACAGTATAATTACCAGAAGTGTTGAAAGCATACGTTTTCTGCAATGAATGCAACAACATTTTTTCGTACATAATCAACACAAATATTCTTGTCAGAGACCAACCGCTAAGCGTACGTCAAGCGTTGGCCACGCAGCCATCGGTCTACATTCCGATCGCTTTGATCGCTTTGCTGCTCGCCTGCAGTTGCACCGCCGCCGGCATTTTCAACTGGGAGAACAAATCGAAACGGTTTGTATGAGTGTGGTTGGTGACAGTAAAATCGTGCAAAAACCACGCATCTTATAATAGAACGCCCAGAATAGTGAAAGACGCATACAAGCTGTTGTCAGGCTTTGCTCTCATGTTTTGAGCTTGTGCGATAACGACCATGTCACCAGGAGGAGCAGACTGCACGTTTTCAGGTGAACTGTACATCAATGTGCGTCTTGGTTTGACCATTTCGATCTATATATACCTACGTAGACGGGCGGTACACGCGGTCATAACCAGTGTGAACGCACACAAACGCGTGAATTCCGGCTCAAAAACTGAACAAAGCATCATCAAACATATGTAACTTTGCAGCGTGATAGCGTACTCGCAAGTGCAATGCAACAATCTGCTTGTCTTCGGCTGCATGATTGCTGTCATCAGTGTGTTCTTCTGGGGTCTGCCCGTTGAGGGCATGAAACCGATGCACTCGAAAACGTTCTCTGCCATGTGTCATGTGAGTTGAGCTCTCAAACAATACCAAACTCGGTATATAATCGGATGTTGGTCACGTGCCAATTGTATCAATGTGTTCTGCACCTTTGACCAGCGAAAAACGCTCTTGCCAGACAGTTTGTGATGAACAAACTCTTACGATGGTCACAATATAAGGATATCGGAACTGTTACAAGAATATCGGAAAAAATTTTCCGAATGAGATCACAGCCGGACCGATTGCCGTCACCAAAAACAACTACAGTACCCTAGATATCGTGCAAAAGCTTTGACAGAAATCCGTTATGCGGAAGTTTTGAGACAAAATTTTCAGGCTCGCGTCTTCTTTCTGTCTTTCGGCTTCACGATTTCGTTCGGCTGCATGTTCGCCAAAGTCTGGCTCGTCTATCGATTCGGCTCCGGACACCAGGATAAACGGGCGATCGCCAAACAGAAGGTTGGCTGTTGTATTTGTATCCTTCACACGACTTCTTTTTATTTTAACACTTTTATTTTATTACCGGTCAATTATCTTTGCCCTATGTATGTTGTGTTCTGAGCAAGCACAACAATGATGATGATGACGAGTGAATGTACTTATAATACATGTACCTACCGGCCCTGCTTCAGTTGCCTCGCAGAAAAAGCATATTTTTCAAATAGCTCATTTTTTTAAATTTTTTCATTCATTATGATAATTTCGCACAGCCGATACCGGTGTCGAAATTCTACGTAATTCTCGGCCTTCTACTATTCGTCGACATTTGTGTGCTCGGCGTGTGGCACGAGGCCGACAAGATGCAGCTGCAGGAGGACACTTTTAAGGTTGGCTTAATATGCATATAGCTGATTTAAAATTTCATTTAAACTACATTTAACAGATTCAAAAAAGCCTTCTGATTTAACAGGTTATCGATGACATTGATCGAGACCGACTGATCAAGCCATTTATTCAAAAATGTCATTCGAGGAACGAGAAATTATGGCTCGGTTAGGGCTCATAGGAATGTCGTCAAATCATGTCATCGCAGCATGTCGTCAAATCACATATATCATTTTCGCGCTCATTTGGGGCTCATTGTATTATTGCTTGTTTGACGACTTTATTTGACGGCATGATTTGACGACAAAACTATTATTTTTGTCGTTGTCGAGGCCTCGAGTAGTGCGCCGCTGTTTTTATCAATGACACCGAGTGTTCATTTCATGACTCATGATCATGAGACGTAGTGCGAAACAAAATAAATCTTTGCACACAGGTCTGACCCTCGGTCCGAAACTGGTTTTGATCCTATTGGCCGTATTCATCGCGTATGAATCGCGCAATCTTCGACTTCGCTTCGTGAACGACACAACGATGGTTTGTTGGCGGTTGATTTTTCCTCCAGCAACATTATTGCGCAATAACGTCTGTTGCGTGCGGGTGCAGTGAGCGTTATTTGACCGTGGGTCGGAGGAAGTGCACTCCGGCACACTCGGAAGGGAAACGGTCGAAGTCAAACACGTACAAACCTGCGGCTAATAATGATACAGTCAGTTGTCAACTCAAATGGTCAACCCTCGTCGTCAAACTCAAACCAGCCCCAAATCAGCGCGAGTTGTCGACAACAGTTGGCCATATGAGTTGACGACAGTACTATAAGCCGAACCTGCATAATGTCCGTGTGTGTGTGTGTGTGTGTGTGTGTGTGTGTGTGTGTGTGTGTGTGTGTGTGTGTGTGTGTGTGTGTGTGTGTGTGTGTGTGTGTGTGTGTGTGTGTGTGTGTGTGTGTGTGTGTGTGTGTGTGTGTGTGTGTGTGTGTGTGTGTGTGTGTGTGTGTGTGTGTTTTGTTGTCACAAATCAGCTGAGGTGCCAGCCAAGCAACGTCGACCTGAACACCTCTGGCCAACCGCGACCTCCAAAAGACCAATAGAACGAGAACAACAACAACAATTCATTGTCCATTCAGGTGGCATTGGCGGTGTACAACGTGGCCGTGCTCAGCATGATCACCACGCCCGTCCTGTTGTTCCTCATCCACAATCAGCCGAACGCTCAATTCGTCTTCATCGCTGTCTCCGGTGTGATTGTTTTCTCTTTCTATTGTTCATTCAAAGTAAGTTCAAGAGAAAATCCCAAGATTCTGTACTGCCTGCTTGTGCGATGATTTTGGTCCAACGGAATACCCGACCACTGGCAAAAAAGTCTGGACCGTAAAATGACATGTGCAGTCTTCCCTCTCTGTGGTGAATCTTTCAGTATTTGTGTTTCGAATGCCAGACAACAACAGTTTAGCGCTAATTGTCGTTCATAATCGCTCTCTGAACCGCTTTAGTTCCTCACGCGGAACGAAAACACGGTAGTCCCATGGCTTCACTATAAAGAGGGTGGACTGTATATCTGTATATTTGCAGTTCTCACATGCGTCTTCATCAGTTTGGTGTTGATATTCGCGCCCAAAGTGGTGGAGATCTGGCGCGAGGGACACGATAAGGATGGGCGGAGGAGTGACACGCTGGCAGTACAGGATCTGATGGGCAGTCCGAACAAGAAGCACTCGCAGGTACTGTACACATATGTACGTTTGAAAGATGGACCCACGCGTTCCTCGACCAACAGAAGTTATTCCTGCTCCAAGCCCCCTACCTGAAAAAAATGAAAGGCCACACCTGTATAGGCCCTAACTCAGGAGGTGCGATTAGCTGAAACTATTATTTCAAGAAATGTGACAGCTTATTTCTACCAACGCACGTGCAGAGAAGCAGTATTGGTCAACTTAAAATGCTCGAAATTAGTGCTCCAGTCACAAGATCTGTCGCATTGTCTGAACAAACACTTGTCCTGAGCCTTAACGCGTTGCTGGTGGACTTTTCGAAACGGTAAACAACAGTTGGGCGTAAAAGTCGGTGTAAAGCTCGGTCGAAAGTTTGGCCGGTGTGAGCTGGTGTACCTCTGAAGCATTTTCACCGAGCTTTACATCGACCTTTATACCCCAACTCTTGTTTACACCGTTTCGGAATACCGCCCGTTGTTGCAAAAAAGACCTTCTGGTTCCTCGAAAATTGATGTAGAGCAAAACATTATGCGCAAGCAAGATTGGAAATTAAAATTTATTGGCCGTAAACTATAGCAGACCTCATTTTATTTGCACCCAGGTTGAGGAACGCAAGAAACAACAACTGATGAAAGATATCGATGGAATACGAAAAGCGATCAAGAGAAGTCAGTGTCGGCCTCGATTCATTTTCCTTGAATTTTAGCGGTATAACGAGGAAATTGCTTATTTGTTTTGTCAGATTAGCTACATACATATACATATGTACAGATCCCCCAACAAGTAGCGTCCCAGTGCGCAGGATTTTTTTGGGCCTACCGCGGTTGACTGCAGTCAACCGCAAGCCCACCGGATTGCTATCTTTAACACGCAAGGTATAGGCGACAGCGACCCACCGGGGGCTACCGCCTGCTACCGCAGTCGACTGCGGTGGACTGCGGTGGGGCGCGGTGACTGCGCACTACCGCGCTCCCTTGGCTTGCTCGCTTTTTGTTTTTTTAATCGTACTTGCTGCTATTTACTTGCTTTTTGAGCTCCATTCAGCTCGGTCTGCTTTGTGTTTCAAAAGTCGCAGATGGCATTGCAATTCATCGAACGTGGAATGATAACCGCAGCATTTTTTTGTTCTCTTTACTTTTATTAGAACGAAAATCAAAATATGCATATTGGTTCGCTGTAATAGACACGTGCAAATGTTGATAAAACGGCAGTCCAAAATACATACAATGTACTGAACCATTTTCTGAAATATAAACGGCAAAACCATTCACAAGAAATTAGATGGGACACGAATTTCAGTGACAGAACAAATATTATGAGACATAATCATCCAAGAAGAATCGCATAATTTCGCATATGTCAAAAAACAACGAAACTCAGTTCAATCAATGCGTGCATTGCGCGATGCGGAACACCTAATTAATTTACATGGAAAGTGCGCTTTTTGCACACAAAAGCTCGTGATTTTTACGTTCATCGTACTTCCAACACCAGCAAAATAATCTGATTCATGTACAGTTCTGACATTCAACCTCAATCCATCGTGAAATTGAAAAACTGGATACCGTCCTCAACCGCAAGCGAAATTGAAACTTGTTCTTAAATATGTAATAATCTTGAGTCATAGCGCGAGCGTGAAACTTGTATGTAATAATGATCTTATGTGATAACGGATAGCTAAGGTCTTTCTAATCAAAAGTCGTTTAATTATGAGTATTAAGCCTCAATTTGAGTTATTATCACGTATAAACAAAATTTAGTGTATTAGCATATTTTTCTCGTCATTTTTAAAACACAAACCAGACCGAGCTGAATGGAGCTAAAAGCAAGTAAATGCGCGTACTATTGCATAAAACGAAGAATTTAGTGTATTAGCATTTTTCTGGACCCACCGACCGGCGGGGCCGCGGCGAAAAAGCGAGGAAGCCAAGGGAGCGCGGTAGTGCGCAGTCACCGCGCCCCACCGCAGTCCACCGCAGTCGACTGCGGTAGCAGGCGGTAGCCCCCGGTGGGTCGCTGTCGCCTATACCTTGCGTGTTAAAGATAGCAATCCGGTGGGCTTGCGGGTGGCTGCCGTCAACCGCGGGAGGGCGCAAAAATACTGCGCCCGGGGACGCGACTTGTTGTGGGGTCTGTACATATGTATATGTATGTAGCTAATCTGTGCAAAACAAATAAGCAATTTCCTCGTTATACCGCTAAAATTCAAGGAAAATGAATCGAGGCCGACACTGACTTCTCTGATCGCTTTTCGTATTCCATCGATATCTTTCATCAGTTGTTGTTTCTTGCGTTCCTCAACCTGGGTGCAAATAAAATGAGGTCTGCTATAGTTTACGGCCAATAAATTTTAATTTCCAATCTTGCTTGCGC
>JASAMV010003778.1:0-34455 GCA_030248065.1 Rhynchonema sp. JSB1_4
CAAGCTAGTATCGTTCTTTTATGCCAGTCAGCCAGGGAACCATATTTCTTTTATGCCCCTTGGGGCATTTTTCTTTCTTTGTATATAGTATGAATATTCTACTCACACACTATATACATACATCGACAAACGACGATGACGACATGTCTAAAAAGAACCATCAACAGTTCATCAACAGCGTCATCGCCCTCATTGCTGAGAGGTCAAAAATCGCGGGCTAAATGAATAATAAGAAAAAGTTCCCTATGACAATACCTGTATACAGCCACAGGCATGCTATTATCAGTAGAAAACATGAAAAAAACTCAAATAAACTTCACCTGCCACCGTGGGAAGGCCGTTATCGTCGGAGTCCGGTTCGAAACTGAAGTAGGCGTCGACGTTTTCGATATCCTGCAGGCATGACACGTCGCCCAGAAACGTGCCAGCCTCTCGGTTTCGGCTTTCTGAAAATTACAATATTTTTTATCCTCTTTTTTCACTGCAATTTTCACCCCCTTTTGGGGCTCTATAATGGGGGGCTCAGTCCCGGGGGACCCCAGGGGGCCCTGTCTATTAATTCACTGGCCCCATTTTGTGGGCGGGGCTGTATGACAAATCGATTTCAAATAAATCAAAATAAATTTCAAATAAATTTCAAATCAAATAAAAACGCCGGAAAAAGCAAAACAGCCGCCGTTCTATACCTGTGTCGCGCGTGTCTGGCACCGGCCCTGATTTCTCAGCGTTCGCCTTCGCCTTCGCCTTTGCCTCGCACGCCATCAACTGACGCAACAGATCCTGCGCTTCAGCCAGGGTTTTTTTCATCTTTGCATCGGCCGCTGCCTCCGGAGTTGTTTCACCTGCAGTGACGGTGACACTTACTAACTTGAGTACTGAGCACTTACCGTAAAACCTAATGTACAAGGGGGCCGTATTTTTGCACTAACCCCAAAAAGGGGTCAGTGAATTAATAATGGGGCTGTATTTTTGGGGGCTCTATTATTTCACTGAACCCTTTTAGGGGGGCTGTATTTTTGGGGGGCTCTATTTTTTCACTGAACCCTTTAAGGTTGGTGGTGTATTTTATTTTGGGGGGGTGCGTAGATTTGGGGGCTCTATTTTAGGGAATACGGTAGTGTACCTTGGTTGGGGAAATTAGTGTACATTACGGGGGTGCCCCCTCCCCCAGGAAGTACACTGGCCCCCCGTAATACAGCCCCCAAAAGAGGGGTCAGTGAATAGAACCCCCTAATAGAGCCCCCAATACTGATCACTTACTTGCTGAATCCGTAAGAAATCTTAAAGAAAGAAAAGATCGCAAAAATTATGGCAAAAAGTGGGTTAAATTCTGAGTCAAAATCTCGAGCCGGGCCGGATGTTTGGGCTTTGGGCATTTTTGACCGAAAAATGGGCATTTGGGGGTAAAAATCGGGGCGGGTAGGGTACCAGGGCGGGGCGGGTAGGGGGGTAGCGTCCCAGGCCGGGGCGGGTAGGGTACCGTTGGGGGGGGGGAACCCCCCAGGTACCATTGGGGGGGACCCCCACCCCCCCAGCCACAGCACTGCCCCCCCCCCGGAATAGAGCCCCCCGTAATAGAAGGCCCCCCAAATTGGATCACTGAATTAATAGAGCCCCCCTTCAATTTAGGTTTTTACGGTAAGCCTGAGACAAAACCAGAAAGAAAATTGGACGTGCATGTCGGCGTCAGAGGTCGCAATCGGGCCGGCCCGGACGGGCTGCACTGTACCTAGGGGGACCCCCCACCACCTGCAACACCGTTGCTTTCAACCAAAAAAATGTGCTGAAAAAAATCGCAAAAATTATGGGAAAAATTCGGTTAAAGTATGAGCCAAAAAATTCGGGCCGGACCGGATGTTTGGGGGTTCGGGCCGGGCCGGGCCCGATTGCGACCTCTGGTCGGCGTACACACTAACGCATCGTGTGATGCCATCCCACCTAGCGCATTCCATAGTCACTTCACCACAATTTACCGGTTTTAGACCAGGAGTTGTTTTGTGTTTTTCTATTGGTTGTTTTGTTTTTCAAACGCCGCTTAGCCCAGCTTATCCCCACCTTTCTTTTTCTCTTCTTATTCTCTCAATATAAGTTGCGGCGGGATTGTATTCTGGAGGTTTTTTTGAGTCAGTTTTTGGGCCGGCTCGTGCCCCGTATGTGAACCCTAGGATATTTCATCAAATAAACCAAACTACGCAAGTTGCGTTCGGAACCCGCGTTTGCTGTAGTTCGACGTCGTCTCGTCGCCGTTTCTTCGTACCACAGCTGTCTGAAGCTGTGCAGGCCCAGTCGTTGGACTGTTGCCTGGGTTTTGGGCCGTTGCTTGCCCGGTGCTGCGTTGGGGGTAGTGTGCAGTGTTGAGGTTCTCGATAACCTAGCACTTTGGTTTTGTGTCTGGCAGACTTGAGGGCTGTCCAGCATACCTGAAATCATTTGGTCCGGGGAACCCCTGGCATTTTGTCGCCAGAATTTTCGGACATAGTTTTTGCACACCGTCAACCCCCTGGTCGGCAAAATAGGTCTGTATTGAACTCGTAGACTGCAGTCAAGCCACGCTCAGTGCTTGCTCTCGTTATTTAAAGCGCAGCTTTCTTGTATTGCGTCAGCGCGCGTTTTATCCGCGTTTATTCTACAACTACACAACGGGCATTCTATTTCTTCAGGCCAATTAATCAATACACAATCCGTAAAGCACCATATTTGCGTGGCCCCCGACTGGCAGTGTCACAAAATTGGAGTCTCCCGCCGAGACCTATTCCGACCGATCTGGCGCTTTCTCGTCGCCCATTCGCAGCCGTCAATTCGCTCAACCGCAGCCAACCCATGCGCGAACAAGATTGATCGATCTCACCCTCAGTTGGTTTGGGTGGTTGTTCTCGATTTTTGATTTTATTCATCTTTAAATTTGGGCTGCGTATTTGTCGTTTCAATTTGGGCAATTATCTGAAACAGAAAGGTTTTACTATCTACTTCGCGCAGCAACAATAAGGGCTTTCGTTCCTAACGACTGGGCATAAATTCCGGCCTCGACAATATTTCGAGCTTGCCCCCGCAAAAAGTCCCTGTTTTCGGATTTTTTGCGCCTTCGTCGGCTTTGTTTTGAAAAAGCCCGTCCTTATTCTCGGTCGTAGAATTTTTTCCGACCAAGTGCAACCCAACCCGGCTCGTTTGGGCCGCGATTCCCAATTTTCGGTCTTTTCTCTGCAGCCGAAATTTTCGTTCTTGGGTTTTGACTATTTTGAGCATTTTTGCTCCGGTCATTTTGCTTAAAGGGACTGTGCCACTGGCTTTATTTCTGGCGCCGGTTATTTGGCAGCATTTTATCAACTATTTATTAATTTCCCACAGTTTGAAATGCAAATGGAAACATCAGCAGATTTTGACGCTCAGCCGTCCTATGATG
Organism: Rhynchonema sp. JSB1_4; assembly: GCA_030248065.1. Lineage (NCBI taxonomy): Eukaryota > Metazoa > Nematoda > Chromadorea > Monhysterida > Xyalidae > Rhynchonema > Rhynchonema sp. JSB1_4. The sequence continues at coordinate 3,401 of JASAMV010003778.1, forward strand.
AGCTTGTTGTGATGCTCCAGCGCAAGACCAAAGAAGCTGATGTAGTTGGCAATCATGCTGATTATGTTGGAACCAAACTAGTGATTCTCAAACGCGCATTTGAGGCTAGCAGGCAGCAATTAGCTAGCGTTTTATCTGAAAAGCAACAGCTAAGCGCCGATCTTGCTGAAAAGCAGACTGAAATTAACTATCTGCGCGCGCAAGTTCAGTCACTCACCGCGCCCAGCTCTACCGCATGTTTTGTTGCGCCGTCGTCTGCGATTTCAACTGCTCCACTCAGCAACACTCTCTCTAATTGTGCTTCCAATGTGGCGTCATCCGTCGCGCCGAGTTTTAACATGGCTGCGTCGACACCGTCGACTGTTTTACCATCATCAACATCTATCGTTGTTCCGCCAGCGCAACAATCCTCGTCGTTGGATCCGGCTTCTTTTACGGCGATCAAGCACCAATTTGATCTTCTTGAGGCCAAAGTTGATCGTCTATCTGGTCCATCTGATATTATCGAGCCTCCACCTTCGCTTGAGCAGCGCCTAAGTTCCAACGCCCAGATCAGAACCGAAATTATTGGCAGCAAAGCTCGCGATGCTATCAAACTGAAACCATTTAGTGGCGCTGAAGTAAATTTGGCGTTCGATTGCTGGCTATATCGCTTCGAACTGAAAGCCATGCAGGAAGAATGGTCTGATACGCTCAAAATCTATCAGCTTGAGGCACATCTCGAGGGCAGCGCGTACGATCTATTCAAATCTATCCGCGAAGAAACGCGTAGTGATTGGTGTCAGCTTCGCACCGCACTATTATCGCGCCTAATGCCTATCGAAACGCGGCGTAGTCTATTGTGCGAATTCCTGGAAGCAGAGCAGCAACCAAACGAGACAGTCGATCAATTTTATAACCGTCTCACTCGCGTAGCTTCTAAGGCGTGTAAGTCGCATAGTCTAGCTGATTATGAATCGACGCTGCAGTCAAAATTCGCCGATGGCCTTCTGCCGCATCTGCGCGCAGTGTTTCTGCAATTCGACCATTGTGCCGATCTGAACAAAACCGTGCAGCGTGCGCGCCGCATTGAGCACAACATCAAATTTGAGCAACAGCGCAGTAAATTGTCTTCTCTTCGTCCACCTCAATCCACTATCGGTGCTGTTTCATCGACGCCTTTTCCGCCTTCCAATCGGCGTGGTGGCTGGTCGATTCGTCCAAGTATTGAAGGTCGTCATTGGCGTTGCAAGGTTGACTCGCGTGAACGCTGGTGTTCCATCAGTCGCGACTTGTTGCAATCGATTGGCATTTCTCAATTTGCCACAAATTCGTCGCGCATCAATTCGCTGAGTTCAACCACGACTGATGATAAGTCTGTATTCTTGAACGTTGAGTACAAGGGTCGGCGTCAACGATTTCGTGTCAACATCGATGATTCATCATCAAATCGAGTGACCCTCGGCGCACCGTTCGTTCAATGTTTTCAGTTGACGCGCAATCAATCTAGTAATCGTGTGCGCAATTGATATCGCCGTTTGTTCTGCATTTCCATTTCTGGCGTTTATTTCATTGGTGCTTTCATTTTCGCATTTCAAGCATGCGTTTCGTAATACAGCTAACGGCCAAGTATTCATGTGTATTTGCAACAGTCAGCCCTTCGCGTCGTCTAGTGTGTTTGTCTGATCAACCAAACGCTGAGATGCAATTCGCGTTGGCCTCATCTTCACTGCACCAGTTTGCATTTGTGTTTTGGTTTTGTTTCGCGCGCCTAGTTGTCGCGTTTGACTTTTCAACAGTCGTTTATGCAATAGCGCAACAGCTACCTCTTTCAACGTGCGGCAACACGTCTTGCAATCATTGTTCGTCGTCTTTGCCGATTCGTCGTTCATGCTTGCATTGAAGGAGGCTCCGTCTTCATTCTCTACGCGCCGTAATTTGGCGTCGTCAACCACACAACATTTAAAATTGGCGCATGTCCATCGCGCCAATTTCGACACTTGCACCATCAACATCGCACGTTTACATCGCCTACTACTACGTCCGTTGTTCACTGTCGTTCGATGCGCCATCATCGTGGACTGTCGTCGTTCGTATCATCGTTTTTACCTGGTTCGTACGTTGTGGCGTTTCGGTTCGAAAGAAGACGATGGAGTTGGTTACTAACGGGTAAAGCTTAGGTTAGGTTAGGTAGGCAGTGTAAGGTTTGCTTAATTATGAGGGCTATTCTCATTTTTCTTTTGTAGGATTCTCGTTTTGAGTTTTCACCCTCTTATCATCTATACACCAGTTGACAATTTGATATGTGATGAAAATTAGGGAATTTTCATTTTTTGAGGGGGCTGTGTGATGCCATCCCACCTAGCGCATTCCATAGTCACTTCACCACAATTTACCGGTTTTAGACCAGGAGTTGTTTTGTGTTTTTCTATTGGTTGTTTTGTTTTTCGAACGCCGCTTAGCCCAGCTTATCCCCACCTTTCTTTTTCTCTTCTTATTCTCTCAATATAAGTTGCGGCGGGATTGTATTCTGGAGGTTTTTTTGAGTCAGCTTTTGGGCCGGCTCGTGCCCCGTATGTGAACCCTAGGATATTTCATCAAATAAACCAAACTACGCAAGTTGCGTTCGGAACCCGCGTTTGCTGTAGTTCGACGTCGTCTCGTCGCCGTTTCTTCGTACCACAGCTGTCTGAAGCTGTGCAGGCCCAGTCGTTGGACTGTTGCCTGGGTTTTGGGCCGTTGCTTGCCCGGTGCTGCGTTGGGGGTAGTGTGCAGTGTTGAGGTTCTCGATAACCTAGCACTTTGGTTTTGTGTCTGGCAGACTTGAGGGCTGTCCAGCATACCTGAAATCATTTGGTCCGGGGAACCCCTGGCATTTTGTCGCCAGAATTTTCGGACATAGTTTTTGCACACCGTCAACCCCCTGGTCGGCAAAATAGGTCTGTATTGAACTCGTAGACTGCAGTCAAGCCACGCTCAGTGCTTGCTCTCGTTATTTAAAGCGCAGCTTTCTTGTATTGCGTCAGCGCGCGTTTTATCCGCGTTTATTCTACAACTACACAACGGGCATTCTATTTCTTCAGGCCAATTAATCAATACACAATCCGTAAAGCACCATATTTGCGTGGCCCCCGACTGGCAGTGTCACAATCGGAAACAAAATGTGAAAAAAAATTTTTTTATTCTCTTTCTTTCATTTTTGAGTTGCCGGTCGGTCTCCGACAAGAAGTTACGCAAATATACAAATGACCAAACAGTATATCGCACCTCTTTATTCAGGCCGGGGAGGAGTGCTGGCCCAACGCATCAGACGTCTGACCACGCCAAACAGTCGAACCAGAGCATGGAAGCCCTCGATGACGGCTTGAACAGCATGAGCCTAAAAACAAGCAGCAGCGAGATCAAAATGCGAGACGAGATTGGATCAGAAATGATGTAATCTGCCGCGGCCACGTGGGCAATGAACAAACCGCGTCAAAAACGGCAATGACGAGGTCAATGATCACCATCAGTAGTTTGAATACGATAATTTTTTCGCGAGTAGAAGGGTCAAAGAAGACAAACGGTAAATAAAGACCAAAAACTGAACGGGTGTCAGTGTTCCTAAAAGCAGTTTGTTCACCTTTGTGCATTACCACCGTTTGTTTCGTCAAGCAATGACACTGTAGTATCGGTTTCAGCACACAACAGGCATGCGCAGCCATTACGCTCCAGTGCCCTAATACATCCTGTAAAAGGCGTGTGAAATATTGAACCATTTTGGTCGTCCAGTTCAAATCCACAGAAGAAATTCAACTGTTTGCAGCAAGAAAACCTGTCTGCTGCGCACATGACTCATACAACGGTGCGCTGCATGGGTCCCCAAGGACGAAGATTTCACAACTCGAAATGCACAACAATTGATTTGTCATGTTCACAGACCAACGTACAAAAATGTGTACCTCTAACGAACTGTTACGCTTTTGCATATGTAAATGCGCTAATGTGTACTAACAAGTAATTGGGAGCCGTGAAACATCAGTTTTGCAACAACCGTTACCATTGCATCACAATTTGACGCCGCCTATCCTTAAGCGTGGTGCATTACTTATTGGACACATTTCTCGCCCCTACGCCCCTAATTTTTCTCGCCCCTTCTCGCCCGTCTCGCCCGTGGGGAAGATCGGCCTGTGTTGTGTTGTGTTGTGAGTTGATCATGACTGATTATTTGCGTCTTCGAAATTACGGAAGAACGATGCACTGTGTCAAAGTAACGAGAAAAAGTCTGTGACAGATTATGTTGATGTCTGTCACTGACTGTCGTCACCGAAAAACTCGTAAAATTTTCCTGGCCATAAATTAAGACGCACCGGAAAGAAAATATACGGACGCAACTGGGTTACGCAAATGTACACAAGGCAGTGCTTGCATAATGTCAATCTCAGCTTAGTAGCAACAAAAAGGTCCATTTGCAAGACAAAAACCGCCCGACCCTCGAAAACTGTTGTATTTGGTGGCTGTGTGGGGAGACGACGGACTTCAAAACATTTTGTCTGCTGTTTTTCCCCAAAACTGCACACACACACACACAAGGAACCAATGGCGTTTTTTACACGGGTGATTTATCTTGTCTACGGAAGGGACTGGGTATTGGGTTAGGGTTGAGTAATGGAGGCTTTTGCTTTTATTGGACGTTTGCAGAGCGCTTGCCTACCTTGTACAGCGATTTACAGAGCCCTGACAAGAGCTGCGAACTGTTTCGAGCTCCTGTTTTTCTGCACTGGACGTTTTATAACTCGGATTAACGTAATTGCCGCCGCACTTCGTTTTTGAATGGGGCATGTGCAGTAACTGTATACCTTTCACTCGGCCAGTTTCAAATAATGTCTGTGTGCCTCAAATTGAAAAAATAAGGTCAAGTGCTGGGAAAAACACTAAGGTCGCTCACGGTGAGTTGATAAATATAAATGATATTTTCTGGTACAGTAACTGGACGCCGCGGCATTTCAATGTGAGTTGTGCTGTGTGCTTGCGCCTTTGGCGTGTTTGGTGTCAAACTTCAAAAACACGTCAGACAATTTCGGAATCTGTTCTTTCACTTGAACGAATATCAAATTCAAACATGTTGGATCTTCAAATCCTATAATGTCATATTCGTGCAAGCACATCTGGGCCCCGGCACGCAACCCCGACCGGGTGCCTCAACAAAGCAGCTGCGCACACCCAACTTATCATACGAAACACAGGTACAGTAGATAATACGGTGCCCGTGCCACTTGTTTTCATTTATATCCGTTTTCTTTCATGTAATCCTGTTTTTATTAAGGTCACATTGTGGTGCGCATTTCGGTTCATTCTGGTGTCGTCGTCGCAAGCCGTAAACACGCCAAGCTGCCTTTGGGGCGCGTCTTCGGCTTGCTTTGACGACAGATGGATTAGCCTTTTGTATCACGCTGCGCTAACATATGGGTACTGTATATTTGTACTACACCAAACTTGCAGCTGAGCCCGGACTTGTTGGCAAAGTTGTTTCACTTCCCCTTTCGAGCCCTATTTTAATTACTGTCACTTTCTGTTAATATCAAGTAGCCGAGACAATTTACCATGACCGTTTGCAAGAAATGAGCTCGAAAATCGTTCACGTATAGCATGTGGTATGTATTAACTAGGTATTTACATATGTAACATGGTTTCACGACAATAAGAAGTTATTACTTCAAGTGCATACTGCAGTGGTGGGTGGAATAATTCCGCTGACAGATGCCACACATTTTCTTTGTTATATTCCGCGTGGAATATTGTTACCGGAGTTTTTCTGGCTGCAGAGGCTCTATTTGTGAGAAACGTTTATTTGATCCTGGGGTCCCAGGGGCGGGGCTCTATTTGGGAAAAACTTTTGACAAAAAGTCGAATTTTCGCACTTAGATGAAAATCGCAATGATGAGTGATTGCTTTCTCGACATCTTATCCGTTGTCCCTTCTGACTACGTGCGAATTGAGTCTGGACTTACGATTGCGAACAGATTTTCAAAACCGGATCATCTCGTACCTGGCATCCTCATTGTTTCCAACTCTTTGATATGCAACTTTGTCCCAATAATACGGTGCTCGATGGCCAGTTTTACTATCATGCGAAATCAATCACCAGCAATTTATCACTGTCAAATAAGGTCCGCCATTATTTTGATTGTACGATTGAACAATGTGGTACGAGAAATTGAACAAAAGCTGTCTCGAATTTAAACAGCCATAAAACGTTCAAGTATACAATATTACTAGTTTCAGTTTTTTATCCAAAGCTCTCGTCTCGGTCAGTTTCCACTCGAGGCCCTGTGGTGTATTTTCTTATCCTCATGCATTACTTGACCCACATTCCAAGCCGATAAAACATTAATGCATGAATAGGTGCATTGCGTTGACCAGAAACTCAGAAATACGTATGCTGTTAGAATGGCAAAATTGTTTTTATGGTTTTTGTTACATTCAGTATCAGGTCCCTTTGGTGCAATTGAACATAACTGCACTGTATTTGTCTCAAAGGTCTGGTTTCTAAGCTTCATCTTCAGGTTCACGCAGCGTGGTGCAAATTTATTCAACGACTGGAAATGGACCGGAATTGTGCTTGAACACGTACCTGATGTACATTAACTGTACCTACAGCTTGCTGTGAACCTTTCGCGCTGCGTCTGTGTATTTTGCTCCAAACTTGTTCCTGTTTGCCACGCACCTTGCGCCAAACTGACTATTGCAGCTGTATTTGGGGGAGCTCGGATCCCTTCTGCATATGGTAAGAATGTCAACTTTGATCATTTTCAGAACGGCATTGCCTTCAATTGGTAGTGGCAAAGTTTAACAATGCTGAAAACACCTTGCGCACTTGCACTTTGAGAATGTCATCCATAATTCATCCGAACATACTTCTTCCGAACATTCCACCTTCGGCCAGCGTGTAAAACTGCACGTGGGTACAATCATCGTCGTTAAAGCACTGCAGAACGAGATTCGGGCTTGAATTATGATGATGTTTATCAGACAACCGACCTGTGCACAGCTGCGTTGGCACAAAAACATGTTCGTGCGCTGCTATCTCACGTTTTCTTCAAAGTAATTCCTTTGTGCTCCAACTGTGTGTCCGTGTCGTAAAGTGTGCATAACATACCACCCAGGTATTGGTCGCACAATGACTATAGAAGAATCCATCCAATAATTTTCCTGAATGGTAAGGCACGTCTCGCTGCAGATCACAAGCGTTCTATTTATATTTTTTCCAAAACATTTCTGGCGAAATTACAGCAAAGCTGTTTGAACACTGTGAGCGTGATATCGGCAGAAATGTTTTGGAAAAAATATACTGTAAGGGCTCCACCAGATAGACCCGAAACCCGAAACATAATTTTTTTCTATGTCCATGTTTCGGGTTTCGGGTTTTGAAAAAAAAACCCGAAACCCGAAACACAAAGCATGATAATCGAAAATGTTTCGGTCTTGCCACTTGTAGCTGACGTGCCCAATTTATACGGTCAGTCGTAACATTTTCGATTATCATGCTTCGTGTTTCGGGTTTCGGGTTTTTTTTCAAAACCCGAAACCCGAAACATGGACATAGAAAAAATTTATATTTCGTGTTTCGGGTTTCGGGTCTATCTGGTGGAGCCCTAAATAGAACGCTTGTGATCTGCAGCGAGACGTGCCTTACCATTCAGGAAAATTTTTGGATGGATTCTTATATAGTCATTGTGCGACCAATATGTACATAATACATACAATACACTAGTACATGGACACAGATTGTTTTGTTTCACATATTGCTTAAAATTTTTTATGATGACACTTTTCTGATGATAATCTGCTGCATCAGAGATTTTCTTCCCATTTTACGACCCTTTGCTTATTTGGCATACGATTGCCTTGCGAAAGACCTAATGTCTGCAGTCTATAGCTTGCTTTGGCTAAATTTTTCATTTTCGTACCACATACTACTGTAGGTATACAGTACGTGTACGCAGAAACAGGGCACGTTGGTCATGTCTCAATCTTTTCAGACCATGACAATATTCTCGGGAAGCCAATTTATAGATGTCAAAAACCCAACATCTACCCCATGTGGTACATTGCGCAATTACACGTGCATGGTACTGAGGTACCTGGATAACTGTCAACCATTTTTTTGGGGTTCCCCCTGCTATGCGCCTACACCTGTCTGCGTGTGTCGTTCGTTAGGTCCGTGCGGTGAACACCATAGATTTGATTTGATTCAAGTTCGTGACTTTAGCCAAACCCAACTGTATTTCCCACCGGAACTGAAGATGAATGTGATTGAACCCTTGTGTATTCTCTAATCATTTCCTTTCGGTGTTCAGGAATCTGGGAACTCATTTGTGTTCGTTTTTTGGTATAATTCGATTACTGTTGCAAAACGTGACTGCTCTTTTGGCTCTTGGTGAGTTTGAGATCAAATAGCGGCACAGACGTCCATCCATTCATGAAATCCGAAAGAAAAACAAAGCTAGAAGTGCCTGGTTTGCCAAATTTACGGTGTCAAATGATTTGATGTAATGCTCATGATATCATGCATCATCCGTATTCTCGAAGCTTTGCTGTAGCTGCTGTCTACTTGTGCTTGCGGAACGTGTATTATACACAAACAGTACCAATATTACGTCACGTCTATGAAGTTCTAGATTGAAACTATTATACGCACATGCGTACATAGGCTATACTGTGTGTGTATGGTGATTTTTGCTATTGCTGTTTTTCACTGAATTGTCAAACGAACACACAATTCTTTCAAAAATTCCTTGCTTCTGTCTGCCGTAGCGCAGTCGCATGTGTTTCGGTCATCGGTCTCACAGCGGCACGGAATGAATGTCATCCGGTATCCGGCTTAGTTGAATTTGGGGGTGGGGGCAACGGCGAGGAAATAAATAGTCATGTTCGTAATAGTCGGTCGATTGGAGATCAAAATATCGTTCAACAATGTTTACTACATTGAGAGTTCACTATATGAGCAAGGTATTACTGTACCAACACTTGTATTGGGGCACCTCGTCACCAAGTATCTCATGTTTATCCCCATTTGTACTTTTTTCACTCCGAAGCATTTTTCTGTTTTTTGCTCGCTGTTTGAATCTATGGTTTCGTTCGGAGCACATGCAAACCCAGTACATCTACTAGAATTACCGACATAACACTTTCTGGGTAACAAAAAATACAGGCAAAGCAATAATCTTGTTTGCATACAGCGTCGACTTACATTTGTGCCGACCCGCCAGTGAAAGTCAGTCGATGCTGCAGGAAATCACCTGTTCTGCTTTTGACAGATGGAGGAGTGTTCTCAGCGGGTGGTTGTTGGTATGGGCCGATGTCGTTCACTTAAAACCTGGTCCAGTTCACTTTCGGGAGTTCCAGTGAATCAAAGTAATAGAAACCTTAGCACGTGTACTTGTTTTCTCAATGCAGGGTTGTTTGTTACGTTTCCTATCGCAGTCGTATGTACATAATTCGTCATTCGTACAAAAGGAATGGTCGTTAAAAACATTTTCTTTTTTTAGCCGTAAAGCTCAATCAGACTTTGTTTGCATTCTCTGAAACCAAGGAGGGAACCCTGATAGGCCTTTCTTTGTTAATTCACTCTGATACGGATAGAGCGTTGGGTCGAGTCATCAAAACGCTGGGTTGTTTGTTGTTGCTTGTTGCCCTATAGGTTGGAGGGAAAGAAATAGGGCTATTTGTTTAGTCATCAATGCAAATCGTAAATACTGGTTGTCAACGCGGCCAGACCAATGAGACAGGCGTTGATGATGTGCCTCGACCTCATGCATTAAGTCAGAAGATTATTGAAGCGTCTAAGCAATGCTGGTGTTTATGTTTGTGCTTACGGAACCGTACCCAACCCAGGTTATAGTTGTTCCGTTCAGAAAATATAGCATGTTCTCAAAGTGCAAGGAGCATTTATTTGCATGTGCTGAATGGTCCATACATAATGTTTACTTTGTGCACAGAAACATGACGCTTTCAGCACAGTGACTCAAACACGCATATAAATGAAATTGCGTTTTTTAATTCGCCCAAGCTCGACGTCTGACTTTAATCGGTCGAAAAATGGGCTCAAATATACCGAGGCGCATGCAAAAAAAATCGTGCTATGTACATACGTATTACGGTCAAGTATGGAATACAGTCACAAAAAGGCCAACGCAAAAGTTTCCTGCTGTTCCAGTTAGTACTCACAGATGGGAGGGCACAAAGTATTTGATGGAGGCGTTTGCATTACGCTCACGCGCTTTTTTAATGCACCTGCCGGACAGGCATGCGCAGGCACATGCGCCGTTTGATAACCGATTGCGGTTTTTTTAAACTTCCGTCACTTTGAGCTTTGTTTCATCTCGTATTAACAGTGGTGCAGGCTTGGATTCACTGTTGGCCTAAGAGGGACTGGGCTAAAACTTATGTCATGCAAGACCGACCACGCGCCCTTACCGTAGTCGGGCAGAAGTGTTTGGAGTCTGTCACACACAATAAGTCCCAACTTCCAACTTTCAGGTCCAAATACATACATCTTGTTAAAAACTAAATCAGAAATCAAAATGAACTGGACTGAGGCCGACCACTACAACTTCAGTCCACCAGAATGCGTGAATGTTCGCGATTTCTTCGCGTACAAATACAATGATCTGACCACGCACACGTCAGTTCGTGTCGTGTTCGCTTGTGTCTACAGCACCATCGTGCTGACTGCAGTTGTCAGCAATAGTGCCATCATCACAATCATCGGTCGGACACCCAGTCTGCGCAGCATTCGCAATCTGTTCATTGTCACGCTGGCGGTGTCCGATGTTTGTATGGCGCTCACAAGTGGCGTGTTCACACCGATCTCTGTGTTCACAAACGAATGGATATTGGGCGCGTTGTTGTGTCGATTGATTGGATTTGTGCAGGTGATGAAGGATACAACTTTCATGGTGGCCGAAATTAGTTGCGTTAGTGGATCTCGAATTATTCACAATTCCGGTCGGATCACCCATTGATTAGCGCAAGGGTTACAAATCATGTGCGTGCTCACTAGCTACCATTGATGCAACATCTGCAAGCAATTTTTTATTGTTTCTTCACTGTCGGTGACGCCACTTCTACGTTTCAGGGAATGTGCATGTTCATTTCCACGTACACATTAGCCGGCATCGCCGTTGATCGATTCATTTTGATCGTACGGGCGCACAAAACAAACCCCATCACAATGAGACAGGTCAGCGGCACACGTTTTTGCATGTGACGAACAGAACAACGCTGAAAAAAGTGCCCATCTGATGAAATTTTATTTTTGTTTTCTGTTGTGTGAAGTCTAAGCCTGAACCTATGGTGATGTACGGTATGCGCCCGTTTCGTCATGTTTTCACAGACAGGTGGTGGATCGGCACATCGTCAGTGCCAATGCGCCCAATGGCCTTGTGACCCAAACAGGGGCCAGAGCACATCTTATGTAAACGACTTGCTACGCAGAAACATGCACGCACGGTGAGATGTGGCACCGAGTAGAGCCATAATGTGCCTGAACACGGTCACCATCCTGGCCAAGACGGTGATTCCACGGAACATCCACGGCCACTTTTTCCACCGCTATTCTATCCCCACTTTTTCTTTTGCAGGCCATCATCATTATCATCTGCATCTGGTCGTTATCAGCTATGATGGCCATATTGCCAGTGGCCAAGCTGGCGCTGATCGAAAGTCCGTACTTTTGCGGTGTGTTCTGCATGGAAATGTGGTCGGATCGTGCCCATCAGCGAATCTACGGTTTCGTGTCGTTGTGCATTCAGTTCGTCATACCGCTGTCACTCATCACTGTCTGCTATGTTGCGTGTGGTCTGAGGATACACAAGGTGCGTGGCAAAACCAGACCACGAGCGGCACGTAAATGTGGTGATTGGATCAGACCGAATCTGCTTTGCTCACGAGACTCTTTGTAGTTGACGAGATTTAATGGTGCCGCCAAGTTGGACCATGTTTGTAAATACCTGCATTGAGTAAATTCCGATACCAATGAATCAAAATATCTTTAATTCAAAGAGGTCAGCTCACCAAGGCGGATCTGATTTAATCACCAACTGCCCGCGTGCACGCAGTTCTGCAACCGTAGTGTCTGACATGATAAAGCACATCAACGCACATTCCGCCCCAAACATGGCACGTTTACGTTCCAGTCGCATTCCTTCCGTCGTCAAAGCACTATGCGTCACACACGCGCCCAACGCACCTCGTCCGCCCCGCCCAACGAAGGGTGCCCAGGGGACTCGTCAGAATCGGCCATGTTGTCCTTGACGCCCCGGAGTGCGCAGTCACTCAAACAGACGCAACAGAACAACAGCAAAGAGGACAGCTTGACATACAGTCTGGTCAGACGGACTAGCAATTCGTTCAGGGCCAGTGTCAGATCGGCAGGTATATTTGGCACTAAGGAGTTACTAGCGCGCGTCGGTTGGTGTCAAATTTGGTGATCGGTTCGGTCCTGCTTTAGTCACTTATTTTTTGTACTTTACGAATTGAAAGTTACTGAACGACACTGATTTCGACTTACGCAACAGTTGTTCCCACACAGCTAGCAGAAAAAACTTATACGCTGGTCTAAATTATGACTGTGTCATATAAGTGAATCGCGAATCGAAAGATCTCGACAAAGCGTCCTGTGTCCAAGGCATGACCGGACCAGAGTGATCACGAAGTTTGCTGCCGACTTTATGAGTGAGCAATGGCGTAGGTATACTTCATTGTCACACATTCAATTCCGAACACAGGTTCTGGTCTGCGCACGGCCACCGACCTGCGTCACATGGCCAATACCAACTTTGTGCTCATATTCGTTGTGTGTGCGTTCGTGTTGTGCTGGACACCACACATTGTCTACGTGCTCATCAGAGATCTCAATGTGCAACCTATTGTATTGATGGTATGAACTTTCTTTCTTTTATCAGCGACGAACCGTGTAATCGCGATTTGGACCTACAGCTTGGTCACGTGACTTGTTCGCATCGAGTATATTTCGAAGTTTTCTAATTCGCTTAAACTCGACCAGTGTAAAAGTCGCAAATTCGCCGTTTGGGAACAACTTCTTTTGCTGATTAAAGTTTGTGGCACTGCATCAGCATATCACAAAATGTCCTTAATAGTACACAGAAGTTATAATACGTGACCGAGGTCTGATCACTAAGTTTGGTACCGACCCAGTTGCTATTTTTTATTTATTCTACCCAGTCATATTTTTGTGCAGGAACAAAGCAACCTGGTGACGTTGTGCACGCACTCCATGGCCATGTTGACCACAATCACCAATCCAATATTATACGGACTATGCAATCGCAATGTGCGAGTCGCTTTGATAAGTCAGGCTCGTGCTTGTGGACTGCCGCAGAGACGTCGATCGACAGGTAAAAAGGGGCAAGTTTTCTGTCCATTTTTCATGATGATTCACGCAAAGACATCAAAAGAACTAACTTATTAGTTGAGTGTCGAGTCGAGGATCATCGATAGTCAGTGGGTGACATTTTCGAAACGGTGTAAAGGTGAGTTGGGTGTGAGGGTCGGTGTAAGCTCAATCGAAAGCTCGGTCGGTGTCAGCTCGGTGTAAACATAAAACATTGCCTGATGTTAACGTGGAATGTTTCATGTTTACACCGAGCTGACATCGACCGAGCTTACACCGACCTTTACACCCAACTGAGCTTTACACCGTTTCGAAAATGCCACCCAGTGATAACTCTGCAAATCCGTTCTGTTCGCACCAGCTGGCCACATCGTCGCCCCGAAAAAGACGGGGGTGGTTGGAGTAGATGTAGATCTTTTGCTCTCAAAGAAACAACGAAAGTGCACGCCAGACGCGTTACTGGCTTTTGCCTGGTTCGCAAAAACGAATACCGTAATCCTACAAAAAAGTATGGACGAAAGTAATATTTCAGATGCATGCGACCGACCGCAGTTCGGCTCCAAAATCATTGTGCAAGTCGACACCACCAACTCTTTACAGCCGAAGCGGTCCATTTTGTTGCATTCAATGCAGAATGGCAGTCACGCGATAGCACAGACTCAAAACAGTGTGAAATTTGATGTGATCGAAGAAGAAGAGAGAACTTTATCGTCGAAAAAAGATGAGCCGATTTCAAAATCTGTTGTGATTTAATGAAAATAATGTGTGCTTCTTACATGGTATTTTGATTATGTTCAAATCTGCAAAACGAGGTGTATACACGTGTACGTGTCTAACAATTGATATAGAATTTCCGTACAATTGTCATAAAATGCTCAAATATAAATTGTATTGTTTGTGCACTGAAAACGTTCGCTTGGATCAAATTTTAGTGTTTGTCTTTACACGTCTAGAAACATCAATTCGTCAAGTTTTGCATAGCCTGGTCCACAGAAACCAAAACCTAAATCGTGGGCCTAATCGACACATGCTTGTTGTTTTGATCAATACTTTTGCTGGATTTCGTACATGTGGCACTCGAAATGGGCCAAATGGTTTGTTGGTTGACATGAGAATGGCGTTGACGCTTCGTTGACCAGAAACTTGGCTTTGTTTGGCGCAGTTGATTCGAGTTGTTCCTGATCGTCGAGAAAAAATAAATACGGGGTCAATAGTCCGCAAACAAGAAAAACACTAAATGGCAATAAATACTGTAACCGAATTCAATTTCAGCCTTCGAATCTGTTCTGTGGGAAATGCGTATGTGGACACTTCTTGACGCACGGACAAGAATTCTTGTCTTTCTTGTCTTTCCTGTCTTTCTTGTCCGTATAGTCAAGAAGTGGTCTTTACGCCCGGGCGTAACATACACTTCTTGACTACGCGGACAAGAAAGACAGAAATAATAATACACAGGCAAGTAGTGTGCCGTCTAGGCGTGAGGACCACTTCTTGTTTGCTTTTGACTACGTGGTCTGGGTGGACAGAAACACAATGTAAGTTATACGAATAAAAAAATTAGTCTGTAAAACCAAAACGTACATGTGGTTACCAATTTGCAGATTACCGTAAAAACCTAAATACAGCCTCTCCCCGGAATACCCCGTAATACAGCCCCCAAAAAGGGGTCAGTAAATTAATAGAGCCCCCCCCGGAATAGAGCCCCCTAAGTAACATCCACTATATACAGTAGTGCATTAAAGCTGCTGGTCAACAACCCATCGGCCTCGCTTAATCTTGGGGGGCAGTGCACATTAAGAAAGGTGGGATATCGTGTTACTCGACTCAGACTTGGAGAGTCGATTGGTTGCTTCCTGATGTTTCAAGGACAAGTTAAAGTTCGCCCCTTAGTGAAAAAATGCAAAAAATTATGCCGGCTTCCTGTGGAAAGCACAATTCACGGCAACGTTTAAAAATTTCAGAATATCAAGCACAAACATTTATTTCAGTAGTATGATATTTGGCTTTGCAAGAAACAGCTTGCATCCTAAAGGAGAAAACATTTAGTTCCAAAAACCTGGTGTTTTTTGGTCACCGTTTTCTTCGCCGATAATTTTTAAGCATCTGTGAATAACCAGCAAATGTGTTGATCGGACACAAAAATCCTCTAATTACTGTGTACATAACCTGTGCTTTTGAGTTCACTGCACCAAACACATCTAATACAATAATTTGGACAACATGCGCAAGTCGGTCATTATCAGTGCGCGCGCTCAAAAACAACGTGCAGATGCGAGCACGCAAAAATGTTTTGTCTTTTTTGGGGTCGTGCACGCCCATTATGACCGACTTGCGCATGTTGTCTGAATTATTGTGTTAGCTGTGTTTTGTGCAGTGAACCCAAAAGCACAGGTTATGTACACTGCAATTAGAGGATTTTTGTGTCCGATCAACACATTTGCTGGTTAATCATAGATGCTTAAAATTATCGACAAAGAAAACGGTGACCAAAAAACACCAGGTTTTTGGAACTAACTGTCTTCTTCTTCAGGATGCAAGCTGTTTCCTGCAAAGCTGTGTATCATACTCATGAAACAGACGTTGGTGCTTGATATTCTGAAATTATTAATCGTTGCCGCGAATTGTCCTTTCCGCGGAAACCCGGCGTAATTTTTGCATTTTTTCACTAGGGGGCAAGCTTCAACCCGTCCGTGAAACATCAGGAAGCAACCAATCGACTCCCCAAGTCAGGGTCGAGCGGCACGATATTCCACCTTTGTTCATGTGCACTGCCCCCCAAGATTGAACGAAGTCGATGGGTTGTTGACCAGCAGCTTTAAGGCTTGATAATGGTGCACAGGTACATTTATGCACGTTTGTTGTTCGTTCAGAGCACATAATACGCCTCTAATTGACGAATAGACACGAATAAATGCGATTACAAGCGAACAAAACATCCTTTCAACCCCATTTTTAGGGGTTTTTGCAGGGTATTTCTGGGAACAATTTTTCAGGTTCGGGTCAGTGAATTAATAGAGGCCCCCCGGAATAGAGCCCCCCGTAATAGAGCCCCCAAACTGGGGTCAGTGAATTAATAGAGCCCCCTTCTATTTAGGTTTTTACGGTAAGTGCTCAAGGCGATATATAGGAACATCAAAATTTTGACAAAATCAAAATGGGACAAAAGTGATTAATTATTTGCACGAAACATCTCTCACACACAAGCACTAAAGTGATTCATTGAGAAGAGCTAAGTGTTTAGATTGGAACTGTTATCTCTCATAGTCAAGAAATGGTCTTTACGCCCAGCCGTAACGCACACTTCTTGACGCTAAAACATAATTTCTGTGTCTTTCTTGTCTTTCTTGTCCGCTTAGTCAAGAAGTGGTCTTTACGCCCAGGCGTAGCGCACGCTTCTTGACTGTGTATTATTATTTCTGTCTTTCTTGTCCGCGTAGTCAAGAAGTGGTCGTTACGCCTAGGCGTAGCATACAGTTCTTGACGTGTCAGGAAGTGTCACAACATTCTCTCCCGTCTCTCTCCCGATTTTTTGCCTCTGTGCTGCAGCGACCGCATTAAGTGAACATTTGTTGATAAACTCATTCAAACTGCTTCATTTCTCGTGAAAGTGGTATCATTCGAGAGCAAAAAATTATCTTTCTGTTTTCCAAAATCGGGAGCCCAATCCATCAACGATTTCGTTCTTAAATTAATAAAGTTCAAATTCAACTTGTGCCACGTGCGGTGTGCTGCTCACGACATTGCGTCTCTCGTGGACAGGCAGTCAAACGAGCGGGCACCTCTCAACACAGGAGCACGAGCCGAGCAGTGCCGCTACAACACACGAGCAAGGCACTGGACCGCACCCGGTGTGGGGAGAAAAAATACTTGCTTTCTGTGCATACCAGCAGTGCAGCACGCACCCTCACTGTGTGTTCTGAGTAACGATTGGTGTACAATACCTTGGCACTACACACTTACGTGCCCAAACGCGTGTTATGACAATGACTGGCTATCATCGTCATAAGACCCTGACCTTTTGCTCATCACCGGTTACCCGTTCTTCTCTATCCTATTTCCCGGCCCTCTCCAACCCCTTTTCCCCCCTCCCCCCTCCTTCCACCCCCCCCCCCCCCTCTTCCCCCCTCTCCACTCCCCCCCCCCCCCCCCCCCGACCACCCACCCCCACCCACTCCGCCCCCCCCACCCACATACCACCCCCCCCCCTTCCACACACCCAACACACTACGACCACCTACACGCCACGCTAACACACGCCCGTCTCTCCTTCCCTCCCGCTGCCCCCTGCAGGCACCTCACTCCCCCCCCACCCCTCCCTACTCAACAAACTCAACTCCTCAACCACCACAAACTACACCCCCAACCGCTACCACCCCCAACCACACACCCCACACTCGCACCCCCCACTCAGCTCCCCTGCTACAGCTCAGCACGCCTCCACCCCTCTCCGCCGCCCACCACACACTCCACCCCGCTCCCATACATCACCCCCACTCTCCCCGGCCCCACCCAACACACATACCGCTACCAGACACCACACATCACGCACGCCATTCCCGCATTGCAACCAACATGCCGATTCCAGGTAATGCAAATAAAGCAAGCCGATTCCAGGCATTGCAAACAAACATGCCGATTCCAGGTAATGCAATAGAGCAAGCCGATTCCAGGCTTTGCAGGCCACCACACCCCCCGAGACCATGCAAATAAAGCAAGCCGATTTCAGGCATTGCAAAAAGATGTGCCAAACGCAGGCGTTGACGACGACAACTCAGTCTACATGAACCGTCAAAGCCAAATTGAAGAAAACACCCGGCCATGCCATGACCCAACCAATGACAGCCCAGTGGAACCACCCCGGGTACCGACGACTCCTGTCCAACCAGAGAACCAGACCACTATGCAAATGCCCATAACCCCCGCACGCGCACAGGCCCAAACAAAAAAAAAACTGGGGAACCGGGTAAAGTGTTCCCGCAAAAAACGATCAGTGAACAAGAACGCGCCCAGCAAAAGTGCCCCTTCTCAAAGGGGCACTACGCAAAACAATAAGTCAAAAATGATTGACAAGGCCTGTAAACGGCCAAATGAACGGTCCACACGACGTTCTGAACCAGATTTCACGGGTTCCAAAGAAAATATAAATGACAAATGGTGGCACGATGCAATTATCAACGCCACGTTGAAACTGCGTGTCCTGCAGTTGTCTGATAAATACACAGCAGTCGATGCCAAAATCTGGCACTATTCAGACGATATGGGAACCGCTCAGAGTGTTCCTTTGCTATCTGAACACACAGACTGGCAATTCTGCTTCATACCCGTGTTTCGCGGTTACAATCATTGGGCGTTGCTGTGTGTGAACAAAGACACTAATGTTGGCACATATTATGATGGCATCTATCAGGAAATCAAACCTGGTACGGTCTCTGAACCGAAACTCAATGTCGAACTTGAAATGAACCTGCGTACCATCTGGTACATGCTAACTGGTTCTAAAGGGCTCATTCTGACCGTCCCATGCATTCCAATTCACAAACAGGCGGACAGTATCAACTGTGGCCCAATTGTCTGTCTGTTCGCTGAGCGCCTGATCACAAAGCAATCGCTCAAATTCCAAGCCCGAACAGTACAACAGTACAGAAACACCATAGAGACATGGGTGAGAGAGAACGAACTTATTCCATCCACTCTGACAGAAAGTGAACAGAATGATCTGGCTGATATTGAACAGCAGTTCCGACAAAATGAAATCGCTGAAATTGAACAGCAGTTCCGTGAATTGTATGGCGACGACGCGTCCTGTTACCCACGGTTCGATGTCTCGAACACAATTCAGTGCGAGAAAGCACCGTGTCCACAGTCGCATAAGACTATGACTACGGATCATGAAGTGGAAACCAAGTCGATTCAAGATGAATCCAACTGCTCCATTGCAGTAAAGACAAACAGGGATGTGACAACACATAAAACATCAAAAAGCGTGCAAACACGCAAACATGCACCTAACAGTGGTGAACACATGACCACAAAGCGAGCACAGAAATCAAAGAAGTGCACTACCGATACGAGAGGCCACAAAACCACTGAAATTCTGTGCGAAACAATAAATGTCAACTCGTTAAGAGGAAAGATTCATACAATTGAAACCCATATTGCCGCCGATAAACCTGATATTTTAATGCTTCAAGAAACTAAACTCGGAGAGACAACCATGGGCAAATTTGATCTACATGGTTATGTGCTCTTTGAGAAGAGACGAAATGAAAATGGTGGCGGCGTTGCTACGTATGTTCGCAAGAATTTGAATCCATATCTTCCAAAGTATAGCAACTCCAGCATCAAAGACTTGGAAGTATGCCTGTGCGCAATCACTGTTGGAAAATGGTACTAAATGGCTATCGATTCCTTACACCTACTGGGCCTCATGCTTGTTCCATCAATGACTTTGTTGATGGTGTTACCTCGTTCTCTGAGTCAAATTGATGGTAAATACGACGATGACATATTTGGAGGCGATTGGAACTGTTGCTGTCTGACCGAAAATGAATCAGCAGACCTACTGGTGTCATTAAAGGAATATGGCTTAGAACTAAGAGTCACGGAACCAACACATGAAAAAAGCGTGTGCTCGACGTGTTATTTGTGTCTGAAACGTTAACAACAAAAGTTCAGCTCAAAACACCCATTGAAAAAAGTCAAGCTGTTGTGTCAGCAAAAGTTATCAAACCCGACCAAGGTGTTAACAACAGACAATACTCCCGGGTGCCTATGTATCACCAGACAGACTGGAACTACGTCAGAGAAGTAATCACGGCAAAGAATTTGCCAAAAATGGTGACGGAAGCTCCTAATGTCAATGCTGCACTTCAGCGGTTCAACAACACGATAACGTTCCACGTTAACCAAAATACAAAGTTCAAAACATTCCCAGTTACGAACAAACCAAAGCGTGAGCCATTGATTACCCGTGACCTCGAATAGCTAACGCGGTAGAAAAACCAAGCATATGCTAATTGTCTAAAAAACAAAAAAAGAGACAAACGATCGCCAAAATTTTACAAAGTCAAAAAACTGAAGGCGCAAGTAAAGAAATTAGAAAGCCAATGCAGGAAAGACTTTCACGCCAATACGTTCAAAAAAGGACTGCAAGAACGTGCTGTTTGGCAACATGTCAACGCAGTACAGGGAAAAATCAAATCTGACATCCCTGCTTTGCACAACAAAGATGGACAGTTAATTACTGATGAAGTGTTGAAGGCAAGAGAATTTCGCAAAACATTTTGCAAGTGTCTGGAATAAAACAGACCAACCTGGGAGGGAGCCAATAGGGCAGTTGGAGTGCCCTGAGACTGAACTATGTGACGTGGAATTTGTCAAAGAACTTTCTTTTGAAATTGAAACTCCATAAATCTCCTGGCATCGACGAACTAAAACCTGTTGTACTTGAGGATATTGGCTCCGGCAATAGCACCTGCACTGTGCTGTCTAATTAGACGATGCCAGAAAGAATGTACTATACCAGATGAGTTCAAAGAGTCAATCACAGTTCCCACTCCTAAAGTACCACGCCCTCAACACTTTAATGACTACAAGCCGATAAGTCTGTTAAATATCACAGAAAAGTGCTTCGAAAGGCACATATACAAGGTTCTATTACCGTACATTGAACCACAGCTAAGTGGGTTTCAATTCGGGTTTCGGACAGGAAGAGGCTGCAGTGATGCACTATGGCATTTTGATTCACTAAATAACCAGTGAACTGGACAAAAACCCTTTGGTTTATGCCACATTTATTGATTTATCAAAGGCGTTTGAAGCATTTTTCCTTTCAATTCATTGATCAACTGTCTGATCATTGATGTACCCGATTTTTAGTTATTCTATCTTGCTCTTACGGAGTTATCTCTCAAATCGCAAAATGTGTGTTCGTGTCGGGAAGTCCAAATCCGAAATGATAAACATTACAAGCGGAGTACCGCAAGGAAGTGTACTGGGACCATTACTATTCATTGCTTATGTGAACAGTATTTTCAAATTGACGCTTAGTACTAGCACCAAAATGATCAAATTTGCTGATGATCTTTTGGTCATTCACCCAGCTGTTACAGACAAGTGCATCTCACACTTGCAAACTGACATTGACCAAATCACCGCCTTCTTTGAAGGTAAAATGCTGAAAGTGAATGAAAAAAAAACCAAACTCGTTGTGTTCCGACGCATGCACTCAACCAGGCCCACTGTAAATATTGTTATAAACAGTGCAAATATTGAACAAGTTAATTCATCCCACAAATACTTGGGCATACTGGTCGATGAACACCTGAACTACAATCTGCATTGTCACAAAGTAAGCGCTAAGGGTAAAAAAGACCATTGGGTTTCTGACTAGAGCCTTCCGTGGCAGTGTGCCAATAAATAGTCTGAAATGCCTGTATATGGAGGTCGGGGCGGCGGTCGTAGGTGCTGTTGTTGTTGTCGTTGATGTCGTAGTTGTTGGATGTGGAGTCGGCGACGAAGCCTCAATGAGAGAAAAGGCGTTAGATGCGTTGAAAATTCCAAAAAAAATCCCCCAAAAATCACCCCCACACTCTACAAAACACCACTCCTTCGTCGTCTGTTGCGCTGCAAGTTGTCCAGTCGATGTCGAGGCTCACCACATGTGAACCAGCGGCTCGTACGCGGTTCCGAATCGATCAATCACACACGAAATACCGAAGAAATGTAATAGATAATACCGATGATATTGAGAATACGGCGTTGGGAGCTGTCGGACAAGCCGACAGCTGGATTTGTCCCTTTTTCAATTCAACGAAGGAACTCCACGGCGGTTCACGTTGTTAGTTTTACGCAAGATAAATGATGATTGAATGAAATAACAGTTGAACACAATGCGCAACGGGCGCAAACCAGCAGACACGACGACTCTCGAAAACCCTAAAAACGCAATACAAGAGAACAAGAATCATGCGGAGGAACAAAATATTAGCACGAAAACACATGATACAAAGGAAAACGGTAGAAAATGGGGCTTCTATCAAATCGCAGGATCACACTCATAACCAGTGTAGTTCCTGGTCCGGCGCGGCGGTTAGTGTACCTACCCCTTTTTTCCGTGCGGCGGTTAGTGTACCTACCTGGGGGGGAAGGGGGGAAGACCCAAATTCAGGAAAAGTCACTTTTTGAGGTAGAAAATTTGACCGATTTTTGGCCCTTTTTGGAAAAAAATTCTCCATAAAAAGGGTATTTTGGCGACTTTTGACAACATCGAGCTAAAAATCACCCATTTTAGGCCTAAAAGTGCCAATTTTAGGCCTAAAATTTGCCTATTTTAGGCAAAAATTGAGGCGGTTAGTGTACCTGGCGCGGCGGTTAGTGTACTAGTGTACCTTGGTTGCGGCGGTTAGTGTACCTTAGGAGGACCCCCCCTCCCCCCAGGAACTACACTGCTCATAACAACAAAAATGATCAAAACAAGCCACTTTTATACCTCGCACCTTCGACAAAAAAGTCTGGCTCATGAAAATCTTTTCTGAATTTAGCGAAAAATCAACGAAAAAGCCCACTTCACTTCTAAACAAGTTTCTGGACAGCTGCGGTTTTTTCGGTTTTTTCTCGTTTTTTTTTCACCTCCAGAAACCGTCGGAAAAACCGAAAAAAGCGTTTTTTTCACGAAAAAACCCGTTTTTTTCACCCGCAACTATAAGTACGAATATACATTGTACAATTTGTATCTTGACACTTATCACTTATTGACTTGGATTGCAGAGAGCTGCTGCAGCACAGCAAAAAGTAACGTGTGCTCGACTGCACATGCTAAAAAACGACACGAAGTTGAGATTCAGCAAACCACGGTGCCGGAGGAAGTCCTCCACAAACACAACTTTGAATGGAATACCTTTTCGCGCCAGTTTCGCCTGCGCTGCTCTGCGCGCGCCAGAACGTGTCCGGGCACGTTTAAAAATGTTTGTTTTGTTCGTCTGTGCCCCATCATTCCTGTGGTGATGCAGTCATTCGTTTATCGCAACGAACGGTTATTCTTCTTCTAGGGAACCGCTCTTCCAATGAAAGTTGGCTGTGGGCTCAAGTTGCGGATCGAAAAGAACCGGTTTTTTTTCAAGAAAAACCGTGTCACGGGCGGGACCGGAAGTTGTAAAATCTAAAATACAAGGGGGCTGTATTTTTTCACAGACCCCTTTTATGGGGCTGTATTTTGGGGGGCTCTATTTTTGGGGGGGCTGTATTTTTTCGCTGCCCAAAATCTCAAAAAATGTTCCCAAAAATCCCCCTAAAATAGAGTTCTGGGTGTTACTGGTCATTATTGAGTTTATTAGGTGCAGTGCAAACAGTAACAGTGTAGTGGCCACTGTAGTTCCTGGGGGGAGGCGGGGGGGGGGGGGTCCCCCCTCGGGTACGTCTGTTCCCCCTCCATGGTACGCCTGCCCCACTGTTCCCCCTCCGGGTACGTCTGCTCCCCCAATTTTTACCTAAAATAGGCAAATTTTGGCCTAGGCATTTTTAGGCATACCGTATTGTCGGAAATAGAACCCCCCATTAATTGACCCCCCCATTAATTGAACCCCCCCTAAATGGCTCGAAATCAAAAATAGAACCCCCCCATTAATTGACTCCCCATTAATAGAACCCCACCCCCAACCTTCACCGTACCACAGATTAGTGGTATGGTAGGGCTGTGTTGTTGTGTCAAACGTTGTTTAAGCTTGCGTACACAACAGAATACAGCTTTCTAAGCATAATTGCCGCTGTTGAAGTCAGAAAATACCGAAAACAAGCCATTTTTATGGGTATTATTAACAATGATTTTTTTTCGTCGGGGGCCAAATGAAAAATATAACCCCCCCCAATAATTGACCCCCCCCCATAAATTGAACCCCCCAAAATGACCCCAGTGAAAAAATAGACCCCCCGGGTTCTATTTCCGACAATACGGTAAAATGAGTGATTTTAGGTCAATGTCGTCAAAAATCGCCAATATACCCTTTTTATTGAGATTTTTTTCCAAAAAGGGGCAAAAATGAGCCAAATTTTCGACCTCAAAAAATGACGGTTCTCCAAATTTGGGTCCTCCCCCCCCCTTCCGGGTCCCTCCCCCCTTCCCCCCAGGCAGTGTAGTTCATGGGGGGGGGAGGGGGGTCCCACCTCGGGTACACTATCTCCCCCTCAGGTGGTACACTATCCCCCTATCTCCCCCTCCGGGTACACTATCTCCCCCAATTTTTGCCTAAAATAGGCATTTTTAGGCCTAAAATGGGCATTTTTAGGCCAAAAAATGAGCGATTTTCAGGTCAATGTTCTCAAAAGTCGCCGAAATACCCTTTTTCTGAAGAATTTTTTCCAAAAAGGGGCAAAAATAGGTCAAATTTTCTACCTCAAAAAGTGACTTTTTCCTGAATTTGGGTCTTCCCCCCCCCCCTTCCCCCCCTCGGGGGTACACTATCTCCCCCTCCGAAAAAAACGGAGGGTCCGCTATCTCCCCCTCCGGACCAGGAACTACACTGCCCCCAGGTGGGTACGTCTGTTCCCCCTCCGAAAAAAAGGGGGTACCGCCTGTTCCCCCTCCGGACCAGGAACTACACTGCCCAATACCTGGAATTGGGTGTGGTATTGGGTGCCCAACACTGAACTGCGGTCCAGTCGGAGGAGGAGGTTTGCGCGTAAGCAGTGTTGGAGGTACTCTGGAGGGGGGATACCTACTGTACCGCGCTCGGAGAGGGGGGATACCGATACCTACTGTACCAGAGCCGATGGCCTGGGGGGGTTATGTGCCTGTAACTTTGAGATTTGGAGCAATTTCCATGTCTTCAATAGCACATAGTGTCTTTGCACTGTGCTCAGTTTTTTAGATCAAAATACCCTATTATTGATAATGCCCTGCACTGGGAAGTGGGAAATTTATCCTGTGCAATTTTTTGTTTTTTTTCAGTTTTTTCACAAAATGTAAAGAACCGGTTTTTTCGCAACTTTCGTGAGCTCATGCTGGTCCAGGCTCGCTGACCCACACTGGTTCACTTCAGTGGTGTAGCTACCCAGGCGGGGCGGCAACCTACTGTACCACCCAAAATGCGGGGCGGCAACCTACCTACTGTACCAGCCGAGCTAGGGGGGTCGTACCACTTGGGGGGGGTCATCTGGAAACCGAAATTTTTTATGTCTAAATACTGAAGAAAATGTGGCCTAAAACACTAATTTCGCGCGCAGCGCGCGATTGCAATTTTAAGCCAAAAATGAATGTTTTGGGTGAAAAGTTAGGTGGGGCGGCAACCTATCTACTGTACCAGGGGAGGGGCGGCAACCTATCTACTGTACCAGGCGAGGGGCGGCAACCTACCTACTGTACCTAGGGGGCCACCCACCCCCCTCTCCAGCTACACCATTGGTTCACTTCAAAAATTGTGAATGGTTTTATATTGGTAGAAACTGCGCTGTATTTATTTTCAGGTTCATCCCGAAAAATTAACAAAACCCTCACTTTAGCACAGCTTGATTGTTTCGCTGGGTTTTCATTAGTTTCATTTTTGTGGTGTTGGTCGACTCGACAACGACGGCAAGGCAATGACATCACCTGAATTGACACGAGATTTTCTGCAGGTTCTGTGTCCTCTTTGGCATTGTGGGTGGGTCTACCAGACCGAAGTCAATGATAAAGGTCCCATCCTTTTTGCGTGAATTTCCGATTCCCCTCCCCTCCCCTGCCATTCCCCGCCAGTCATTAGAGGCCCCCTGGTGCCGCCGGGAATGATCCTCCCACGACACCACTGCCGTATTGTCCGAAATAGAGCCCCCATTCATTGAATCCCACCCGAATGGTTCTAAATCAAAAATTGAACCTCCCAATAGAACGCCCACAACCCTCATCGTACCACATATTAGCGCCATGGTAACGCTGTCACTGTCAAACGTTGTTTCAGCATAGATGCAAGTGGAAAAAGCGTTTTTCTGAACAAAACGAAATAACCGGTTTTTTTCGAAATAACGAGGTCAAAATAACGGGCACTGGAAAAATTTTCCAATTTCCAAAACAAAACTTGGATAGTCGCGACAGCGAGGTCATTTTCAAAAAATCATTTTATGTGTTTTGATCGACTTGTCCAGCATGACTATTCCTCATGAAGCAATCTGAGATCACATTTTGCTCAAATGTACCCCATTTGAACAGGCGGGCGGCTAACTTTTGGTGGAAACATATCGAAAAAAGCTTTTTTTTTCGAAAAAAACGATGGGTGTGGATCGCTGAACACCGCTGTTAAAGGTTGAAAATCCAAAAACATCCCATTTTTTAGGGTTAATAAGAATGATTTTTCGTTTGGAGGCCAAATTAAAAGTTGAACTCCGTGCCCCTGCCCCCTTTAGTTGACCTACCCCTTTGAATTGAATCTCACCAAAATGAGCCCATCGAAAAAATTTAATCCTCGTATAACATAGTAAGCCTGGTATCGGCCTGTTGAATCCTGCCGGCCAATCAAAAGCCGTTTATGTCCCAGCCATTTCTTTGCGAAGGTGTGATCCACGAGAAGAAGAATAACATTTTTCAGAGTTTCCTGCGTCACAACCAGAAACCGCCACGTGATCCAGTTGTTCAAATTCTGGTAAGTTTGTGTTCATAAAATCGTCATGATTGGAGCCTCCTTGCTCTTGTGCAATCTACAATGTATCTGTGACATAAATGTATACTTTCACAGGCTGTGAAGAAGCTCGGAGGCGGAGACGCGCAGAGGCTGCGGCTGGACGTGTCCGATGGCGTGCATTCGTATCCAAGTTGGTTGGATTGCACACTGTTCATCTCGATTGTGGATTTATCAAATCCCATCACGTGTTTCGCCCAGACTTGCACAATATTATGCAGTTCATGTGCTTTAGAACATAAAAGTCCGCCGGAAGAACATATTGTCGAAGTATGCATGTACCCAACCCTTTTTTGACGAAAAAAGTTGCCCAACCCTCTAAATCTGGCAATTTTACCCGAGCATAAAGTGTTCTGGGCAGGCAAAATACGAAAATTCTCGATGCAATTTGCTCTTATCACACACATTGTTTATACTTTAATGGTGCACCTAAATTAAGCAAAAAACCATGATTGTTTTCAGATTGCATGTCTACAACATCACTCGACATCAATGCCATGGGAATGCCCGTCATTCGTGTGACACAATATGCTGCACAGGAAATGCGTGGGGCTACCAAACCGGAGTTGGTTTCGATTTTATTAATATCAGATGTGCATGCCGCATAAAAGCAGTGGGCAGCAGCTTAACGGCACAGTGTTTCACATTTTCCAGCGCAAGAGGGCACATTTTTTCATGTTTATTTCCATTGCTTGCAACGTGTAAAAATCTGTGTCAACTGAGGTTCCACACTGACGCGTCTACCCGCACCAATTATGCTTTGCAGTGGTTCGTTGCCGACTGCCAAGAAGATCATCATGTTGACATCGTGGGATGTGCTCAGCGAACCGGGCCAGAAAATCGGTGACCCACAGCTGCTCAAGCTCGATCAAGCACCGTTGTTGGATCAGAATGCTCGCAGCGCACAACAGCAAGTCCAACGACCCGCTGCCACAACGGCAGGTTAGGTGTGGAGTGGATGTTTTTGAATTTGGAAATGAGTTGTCTTCTGGCGCTCAAATTGGTTGGCGTGCCTGTTGTTTGTTCGCACAGCCAATAAAAACAGGCTTTGCTTTAAAATATCTGGCGCTTATCTTTTTCTTTATACCGTACCAGCATATGTCACCAATCTTGGCGGTTGTTTTTATGAAACAACAGTTGTTCCATCGAGGTTTATCAGCGCGTTATTGTTGTATAAATAAGACAGCCGTCTTTCGGTATTTTCATTTTTATGTTCATAAAGCCACAACGTCACCCTTTCATTATTGTGCGTTGTCATCGTACAAAATACAAAAAAGTAAATATACCAAAAGTAAAAAAGATCGAGACACTCAAACAAAATAAAATTTCCTTCATGCCGCCATCTTTTGTAGCTCGAATGTCGGCCACAGGCAGCAGTGTTGCGTATGGCAATCAACCACAGACCGCTGGAGGTGGGGCGCCAGTATTCCCCATTGCCAGTCTCACACCGTATCAGAACAAGTTAGCTGGGGTGGAATTGTTGATTTTGACTTTGTCTTTGAAAAAATGGATGACAGACTCCCTGGAAACTGGCCTGGCGATTAATGTTTGATCGCACACTGATGTTGTCCTGATGCACCGGGCTGCAATAGCAGGCATACACAATACAGTCGACTCTGTCTGCGAACGAAAACTTGCGGTTGTATCGATCCACTCTGTTGAGAGACAGATGGTGCTCATTTGCACGGACCATTGACGGTGTCAAAACAGGCCAACCAACGCACAGTCCTTATCCAGATGGCGTATCCGAGCACGTGTGACGCGCAAAGGTGACATCAAGACGTGGTCGAATGCGCGCGGAGAGGGCAAATTGTTTGACATGGATCTGGCTGATGAAAGTGGTGAGATTCGGGCCACAGCGTTCAAGGCGGATTGCGATCGATTCTTTGCCATGTTGCAACCGGAACAATTGTACTACATCAGGTAATTGTGGGGACATAGGTTTGAAATGGACTATTTCCATTTGCCGTCCAGCCGCTAACCATCTTCCCATTTTATTTATGATAGCAATCGGGTGGCATACGACAACCAGAACATACCCATTTGGTTTGGTGCACCCCTGTGTGTGACCAAAACCAAAGACTATGAACGCAGTTCTCTCGAATCATTTTAGCGGTGGTCAAATCAAGCCCCGGTATAGGGGTCCAGTAGCGTCACGGTATGTCATGCCAATGCAATGCCCCACGCTCGCCGTACTAGGCTGTCACCACAAAACAATCGCTTTATGAACTTTCGGAACAACCGTGCACTAATCGCTAGCTAACCCCTGGCTGATCACGCAAAGCAATGATGTCCTGTCGTCGTCCCTCGTCAGTCATGCCCCGTTGTCATAGCGTTCACCACACCAATCAACCTAATTGTCCACATCGTTTCAGTGGTGGTCAAATCAAGCAGGCGCAGAAAAAGTGGACGTCGCTGAAAAATGACTACGAAATCGCCTTCTCGCAACAGACAAACGTGAGTGCTGTTTTATGACAATCCTGCGCTATCTTTTGTGCTAATGTTGATTTTGTCGTTGGCTGCAAACATTGAGCAGTGCACGCCTGCAACACATGCTAAAAATCAAAACACTGAGAATGTCGCTTGTCGCACGGCATGAGACGTGCGTGCCCGAACAATGTGAACGCCTATTGCCTTTTTAGGGCACTTTTCACGAAAAAATTTCCGTTGTTTTTCTACTGACTTATCGCTGTTTCTGCTAATTTTGCTTGTGGTGTTTTACAAGCATTTTTTCGTTCATTTCTGTGACGCCAACTTCCATTTGTGGGCAGAAACCAAAACGACCCGATTATGCACTTCTTCTTCCACAAAATTTACAAATCTGCATTTTGCAGATCGAGCCGTGTTACGAACGCGATGTGAGGATCCCGACCAAAGTCTACGCGATCACAAAGTTCGATCAGCTGAAGAAGGACGAGGTTGTCGGTGAGTGACTGAATGATTTTTTATTTGTTTCTGGGAATATAATTTTCAGTCGCTATGAAGAACATTTGCAAAATATTCCTTTGTGGAGGATTTCGTTCAATATAAAAAGGATCACAATTCGAGGGTAGACCAGTATTCCCCGCAGACATTATGGCCATCGTGAAGAGCATCGG
Source organism: Rhynchonema sp. JSB1_4 (assembly GCA_030248065.1). Lineage (NCBI taxonomy): Eukaryota > Metazoa > Nematoda > Chromadorea > Monhysterida > Xyalidae > Rhynchonema > Rhynchonema sp. JSB1_4. The sequence continues at coordinate 33,517 of JASAMV010003778.1, forward strand.
TGACACGCAGTCGATCAACAAACGTGACGGGACGACGACCACGAAACGCGAATTGATGCTGGTTGGTATTTTGATTTGATGCTCCTATTTATATTTTGTCATTTCTTGCTCAATGCAAGCTTTCTCGCAACAAAATAGGAGCGAAATCTTTCGAAACATTGAAACTGAACAGGTGCCGGATTTACGTTAAACTGGGTGCTATATAGATAAGTTTTCCACAAGAAAACAGTCAACGTCGAGCGGTCAACAAACAAGTAGTCCGAGGTTCGAGAATTCTATGTCGCGCAGGTTGACGACACGAAGAAATCCGTGTCGCTGACGTTGTGGGCCGAACGTGCTGAAAACCTGATGGACATGATCGGTGTGGGCAATGAAAACCCGGTGATCGCCGTCAAGGGATGTCGCGTCGGGGAGTTCAATGGAGGTCAGGAAACGTTGCGATCATTTTTGTAAATATTTGGCTCTTTCGTGGCAAAAAATTATTTGATCGGCTTGTTTTTGTCCAAATCTCGACGAAGAACGTGCGATACATGAAAAACTGTCGGGAACGGAACACAGAAATGCCGAATTCAGGTCTGCAGCTGAGCACGATGCCCCAGGGCAGCATTGAGTTCGACCCAGACATGGAAGAGGCGATCAAGCTGCGCAGATGGTACGACAACGAGGGGTACTTGCAGGAGACGGAGCTGTTGTCGGTGCAGCGATCCGGTGGAGCTGGGGGGTAAGCCTGCGATGGCAGAAAGGTTTTTCAAATTTGACCTGTATGATCTTTGCACTGCAGTCTGTCCTTGCACCACATTAAAAAGGTTGTTTTCAGGATCCTCACGCTGCGACATAAATCCTGTTAGCATGCCATGGTCTAAATAGCACAGCGGCATGAGCACTTGATGTAAATCTGAAAATATATTTTACTCCCTTGCAGCCGATGTTACGTTGATT
>JASAMV010003779.1:0-17327 GCA_030248065.1 Rhynchonema sp. JSB1_4
CAACTTTATTTCAGATAGGTTAGTTCCACTCAGATAAGTTTCAAGAAGTGGACGATGGTAACATCTCAGATTGGCACGAAAAATTCAGAGAGCGAGAAATCGAAGTTTTTGATTTTCATAATTCATGCAAATGTGCTGTCTTGTACCCTTAGTGGAACTGTCCCTTTAAAAGTAACTTGGAATGTAATCTCAATTCTCAGGGAATTTGGTGATGAGCATATCGTGATAATATTTGAATGATCGCTGAGCCGACAGCCGATCGGACGGGCATCGTTCGCGTGAGCCACCTGAAACGTCACAGATAGTCAGGGAGTAAGGTTGTTAAAGTGAAGTCATAATCTTGTCCTTGTGCCCCCGAAGTTCGCATTCAACTGTGACACGAGCATGTTGAAGTCATATCGTCTGTCGGACATGTTTGGGTCACCACTTGGTCGTCTTATGAATTAGCACAACTGATGACGACCTGGTGCACCACCCGAGTAGACAAACAGTTCGGAACGGGCGGAGACCAAAATCAAACAGTACTTTGTAATCCCTCTAAACGCTCATCTCATCAGACGCAATGTTACGCGGTTCCACGTGCTTCGAATCATTTGAAAACAGAAGAAAGAGAAATTCTATATGCTTATGCGTTGCTGGTTCAATTTCGGTTGTTTTCGAACAATTTCGAATCGCTTGATATACAGATATGTACCTCAACAGGCCGCGGTGGTGGAGTATGTAGAGTACCACATAGGGGCATTACATCAATTTGGGGACTATTCGCATGGATTCGCTATGTGGAGGTCAACTACGGTGGTTTGACTACTGCATTGACCATTACCTTGGCATCCAAACGGATATGGCACATCGAGCACAATCATGTTGCCTCGATCATCATAATCGACCAACAAAAGATTGCAATCACATGTAACTGAAGTTGAATTGCAAGTTTTCGTTTCGTTTCGATATTTTACACGTCAAGAAATGCCAGGACGCATAATTATTCACCGTAGATTACACAATCTCACTGTAAAACCTCAGCCGAGACGACTGCACCTACATACATACATACCGTAGGTATGTTATACAACTTTAGAATACCACTTCCCCCAAATATATCTCGACTGTTTGTGTTACACCTACACGATGGCAGTTGTTGACATGAACCTCATGAAGAGCCGCTTAGGACTGTATTTGGAAACACTGCCGCGCTGAATTGCGGTGGGCGGAGGTTGTGGATGGAAAGTTTGCGAATTCAGGTATAATACCAACACTCTTGTATCAATACCTGGCGTGCGTTGTGTGAGCGAGCGTTTGGTAGCGGAAGCTGCAGCAATATTCCATCCCAATCCTGCCAACAGATGCAAACATCTGGTGCGTGAACCTTGTGCGCACACACGTTTCGCAGTCAGATAGTCGACCTGGCATCGATGGTCGTTGCCTGACGTTTCAAGGGGAAGTCATAATTTTAGATGATCCATCAGTCAAGCTGTTTTTTTACACTTTTCAGGTGAAGGTCCAGAGTTACAGTAGATGGGAATTCAAACCGCAGAGCACCGTCATTACCTGCTCATTTTGTTTCAGTGGAATTCGGACTGAGCACTAACATTGATGAGCAATCTTGGCCAACTTCACCGGCCAACGCACCGGACAAAACCTGGCGGTAAAACAAAAGCAGGGGCCAACCTGCCAAACAAGACATCGATCTTTTGTGCCGCATGGCCCTCGATTCGGCCAAGGGAACTGAAAGTAATAAGAAAAGCCTTTACGTGTTTATATTAGTTCATGCGCTATCGGAGGTGAACTTGTACGGTTGCAATCGCAAAGGTTGATTGCAAGTTGTAACTGCAAGTTCCTCGTATGCATCGTACTTCTGCACGCAGTACAAAACATGACTCTGCTTTGGAAACCTATTTGAATCAATATTTTTCTGAACTTTCAAACCTTTATCTTTGATGGTTCTATCGTACAGCAGGTCAGTTAATCATTGTCATACTTGTTCATAACGCGTTTTGTGCCATCTGGGAAAAAATTGAAAAAGAAATCCACCCATTCTAACCAACCGGTCAAGGTTCCCGTCAGAAGAATTGAAACAAAAATTACTGACGGGATCGAATTGGATATCTTCATTATTCAATAATGTCTCTGATTGAAAACGTTTTTAATTCCGAGCAAACCACAACAATAATGACGCAAATGTCATCAACGACAGGCTATTTATACAGATAGCAAGTTGACAATTTCATCACGTGCCCCGTTCCCGTGCGTGTGAAATGCAATTCCAAGTTCTAGAAGTGTCCCGACCGGGCCTACGCACGTAAACAGTAGCAGCAACAGGCATGATAGGTACATAGATGCGTGGGGGCGGATATTCTTGGGAAATTGTATATCGGTGGTTGGTGATGCTGATGAATAAACGCAATCTTTTTTGGTTTGGAGCGTGAAACCGTTTGGTTTCGTGCTGTTTGTTGCGTGCCGAACCGAACAGGCCACCCGTTGGCACGCATGTTTTGGATTGTTGGACCTGCGGCTTCAAAAAACAATTTCCCGATACAGTTTCCCCACGCATGTGATGCCCCCAGGATGAGGGCGTACCTGGGAAATGTTTCCGATTTAGCGTCCAGGGGTGACCGAGGGGGGCGCTCATTCGGCATTCTGGCGTACTTACTGCATGCCATTCAGCTGCAATTCCTGGCTCTGTTTCAAATGTATTTCCGAAGAAGCAAACAAACATACACGCACACCATAATTTCACTTTGACCATTCATGTCACGAACTTTGCATTCACAAACGTAATGACAACCAATAGGTGACGAGTGACCAACAAACCGCATATTAACTGGTGAAAATGAAGGTAAACATGAGCAAGACAGCAGCGAAACCCGTAAACACAAGATTAAATGGCCTGACTAATGTGTGGGAGCACCTAATACCATTTCGCATTTGTATCATTCATTAGTGGTGGTCAGCTATTATGTGACCAGCTTCCAATAAAAACAGAGACCGAATTAATATCAGACGCAAGGAAACTGAGATGAAACGGAGGAACACAGTAAAAGAGAACAGACAAAATTCGAAGAAATTTTGAACAAAATGAGAATCCCTGACAAACCACAGCGCAGCGAGAAACGAGTGAAGACAGCACAGAGAAATATATTGAATGAAATGTTCATAAAAGATTTCAGATTTTTTCGACTTTGTTTCCGTTTGGATTTGTTCGATCTAAATGTCTTTAAGCTCGCTAGTCATGAACGGTATCAATCAAAAAGCGGTGGCAAACGCAAGATATGTCTGATCACCACGGTTTGTCACCGCATGTGAACAGAACAGTAACATTAATAACAGAAACAACATCGCGAAACAAAACCAACGAAAATAGGGCGCAAGACAAACCAAAGAACAACACCAAAACATCACTGATTCACCGTTCGCATTTTCTTCGCACTCGGTTCTGAAGTTTGACCATCTTGATCGCGTTGTATCACATCGCTAACTGCTTGATTCAATCGGTCAGCCTCGCTGTTCAATGCCAATCGAATCACCCGAATTCTGAAGTGTGTTCGGTTGTTAGATCGGACATGGGACAGAACGAGCGATATCCAACTTGATCGGATCGGACCGGGTCACGTGACTTTTTTGAACTAAGGCTGAGAGATTTACTGGAGCATCAGCAATGTCGACCAGCCTAAAAATGGGCAATTTTGTTGTTAGGTATTTACTGGTGGGTTTGCGGACACGCCTTTGTTTGTTTTCATCTTGCTGATTATTATATCTGATCTCTGACTGCAAATTTAATCAATATTCAGAAATCAAGACAAACGAGAAAGAAGCGCATGCAGAGAACGAGCATGTTTTCAAATGCAACGAAGTTGTTCGAACGATGATGTTACGCAAGAACTACACAAAAAGGCGGAACGCAAACCGTGCAAGCACAGGCCGATTGCTGAAATCTAACCCAACGAAACGTCACAAAATTAAGCCCACTTTCTGTCCACGTCCACCAGCACGCACGCGGCCGCGTTGTGGCGTTGCGACGACGAAAACACAGTCAACAGACGGGCGTCGTGCTCGAACTGAAATGCAATCGATCGGGTGATGTTTCAACTTGGCTAGCAATCAGTTGAATATGGTTATCGATGAATGCAGAGCCTCCACTTTACAGTGACCACTGCTTCTTTACTGCACGGCCACTAACCACTTCCACACGATTTGTTTTATACCGATCGAAAGTCCCTGGCTCCGCTGTAAAGATGCCAATCTGCACCAGCATACCGACTGCCTTTTCGGAAACCCTATGACTTTTGGTGGGGGAACTTTGAAATCCTAAGAGAGCCTGAAATTTGACTTTCCTTTATCTCAGGCTAGGCTTAGACTTATGCTCAGGCTCATTATTAAGCCTAGGCTTAGGCCAAACCCAGAGCCAATCCGTGCATTCTATCAAAAAAATCGAAAGTTAATTCTGGGGAGTGGGACAATTCCGCCACCAAAAATCTTCGGGTTACCCGCCACGCATACTGACCTGTATACCATGCGTCTTCACTTGATGCGCTCGAATCATGTGCGTGAATGCGTTGCGCGCGAGGAAATCGTGCAGCGCGGCACGATTGAAGTATCGACAACCGGCGCCTCGCTTTACATTCGGACTGAACCCATGCTCGTCAGTGTTGGGCACACCGTCCGGTGGGTCGGCCCTGTGCATGAAACGTTAGTATGGTGTTCGCCGCAGCAAGCATCTCCCTACCAAATGTTCGAAAATGTTTCCTGCAGCAAACACGGCCGGTATGTAATTCGGAGTTGCAATTTATCGGACTCGGGTTTCCTCAGAGCCTGGATGCCTTCGTTTTTTATGTAAGCAAATTTGCTGATGTTTGCAGAATTGTAATTTCAATCAGCCCAGCAGCTGAAGGTCAACGAACACCTTTCATGCTGATCGACAGGGCTCCGATTAAGCCCAAACACAGGCTGTATTGTTTGAGAAAAACGATGTTTTACCACACAGAGACCAACCAATTGGGATCGGAAGGTATCGAGTACCGGGTATCGGCAATTTTCGAGTATCGGCTATCGGATATCGGGACTGGTATCGGCATATCAGCCGATGCCGATCCTTACCTACCAACGAACAATAATACATTCTCACACATGGAGTCAAAACCAAACACTTGTCTAAGAAAAGAACGAATTAAACAAAATGAAAAAGACTACCAGTCGTACCAAACAGGGTCGTTCCACATGAGATCATACGGCAGACTCCAGAGTTCGATTTTCGTGTTCGAATCATCGCTGATGCCCAATCGATTCGGCAACTGATTGATCGCATCGATGATCGATTTGTGATTGCCAGCAGGGGGCAGACGCCAATTCGACGGATGCGGGATGCCGCCATGTGCGCAGAAAATCTGCAGATTTTGGCATTGAATTGATCTAATCGGAAATGAATGAAACAGCAGCATTCGTTGTCTGCCGTTTTTTTGTAAAAATGTATTTTGCGCAAAATGTATTACCAAAACAGTGGCCAAACTGAGTGATCTAATCGGTCCAGCCGTGCTGACTTTGCAGTTACTGAGGTATGCCGATGCCACTAGTTTCGATCAGAGCAAATGTTCGTTATCAGTCGTCTGAGAACGCCTTTTACGCCAGTCGAAACTGATGCCAAATCACAGCCCACAACCGAACCGGCGAATTCGGCAATGCAAAAGATAAAATGGAAACAAAAAAGCGAAACCTGAAATACACGCGACACTGACCTTTTTGTCAATGACCGCAGCTATAGGTAGTGCGTCGAAACATTTGTTTGCCTTCGACCATAGCCGACGCCCGACGCAGTCACCGAACTTTTGGCGCAGTTCACTGCAATCAGTTGACGAATGGAACACGATTTTTTCAGGCTTTCACTCGTCATCTTGACCAGTTCCGTCAGCACTGTGCAGTCTTGCTTGCACCTTGCACCAACATACGATATTCTTTCACAACCAACTTTGCACCATGATCATTTACATTTTGCCAATAAATCAAAGTGCTTTTCCAAGAGCTTCGAGTCCACAGTAAGATATTTGATCATTTCTTCGAACTGTTTTGTTGGGAGAGCGATGACAATGTTAGCAATCGGCAACTGTTTCATTTGCATTTAGTGGTTCGCGTGTTACATCAGGGTTCGAAGCTGCCGCATCATTCAAAATTGCTAGTGGGGATAACGCGGGTTGGTTGCTCGCTCAAGTCCTTGGTGTGCTTCTTTCTGACCACCCTGTAAACATAAACCTGACTGATCACTAACGTTTTGAATGACCGATTGTTGATCTGTTTCTCTTCGTGATTGCCGCGCAGCAAATACACCCGATCCGGCGACTGAATCTTGAGCGAAAATAGATGGGCGATCACCTGCAATGTGATACTACAGTGTGTGTTTAGTGTTTGGGTCGCAGTCAAAAACGCCCCATTGCTAATGTCCACGTCTAAGCCCCACCGCTAGCTACACGCAGTTCTGAAACATTGCGCACCGCTGCCTGCCTCTCTGGCAAGCTGCATGTGTGTCTGTTGCCCTAATGCTTCAAAAATCGATGTTGGGCTCAGACATGGGCATTACCTATGGGGCGTAACCCCACTGCACGGCAGCGAACCAGGAGGTTTACTATAACAGATAAATCTAAATTTAGGACAGTGCAGGCCTAATCTTGAGCCTAACCCTAAGCCTGGTGGCCAAGCCAGGTGCCTTCAGTAACCGCCGTTGTCACCTACTGTTTTGTCCGTACCCTCTGAGTACGGTCGAAACATGTAGCATCCCAGCATCCCAGACATTCTAACCACACGCGGCCAATCCAATCATCAAGTTTGACACCAAACTCACAACTCGGTGCGCTAGGCGCAGTCAAAGACAAAGTTTCAGTGAGGTTTTCCTTGAAACATCTTTCTATCCATAACCAACTCACCTCAAAGCTGTTCGCACCACGATCCACATAATCCCCGAGAAACAGCAGTTTGGCCGGGCAGAATTTCGGTTGCAACGGCCACAACTTCTGCTCGAAGCGCGCCAGATCAGCGTAGTTGCCGTGTAGATCGCCTGTGGGTTTGACGAAAAATCAACAGTAGATACTAAGATCTTACTTCTTATCTTGCTTGGCACGACGTCTCTTTAGATTGCTAATTATTCAGGATTTACTGACGGTCGATTTTGATCGGTGCACGCGGAAGCCGTTCACTTCAATTCAGAGTCAGAAGAAATGTCAGTAAATCGTGAAACATTAACAATCATAACGTCGCATGACCAAGAACGGAGCGATCGGGAACAAATAAATAACCCCGAATCGATGTGAGCAAATGCTAAAACTGTGTCTCCATCAAAGCCAAACGTCCAAACCAACCGAGCACGTAGACGGGCGACTGCAGCTGAATGCATCGATCGTCAGCCAGCAAGAATGGCGTGACGGCTTTGCACAGCTCTTCGAACGCCACTGCCACGCGACTCATAGGCACCTGGCGTTGTGTTATGAGTTTGGAGAAAGTTAGTTCGGTACGTATGAAGTGATACATGCACAACTGGCCGAAAGGACACGAATATATGCGATCTGCTGGGCATTATAGGCTTCGTGTTAAGGCCAACGCGACTTTGTATCATAAAAATGGCATCAATAAATACTGAGACGCGGCCGGGAGCATAGTTTCCAGACAATGACAAAAATGTCAACAAGACATAAAAACGTCGACATACACATACCGGTTCCCAGTCGAAACGTTTCTTCGTCTCCTGCACTACTTTTCCATTCTTCTCCATATCCAACCCATATTGCTTGCCGAAATAGTCCAACCCCATCATCATTTGATGCGCGTGGAATTGTGGCTGCCATTTTAGTTAAAATTCTCCAAAAAACATTTCTTTTGCAAATACAGGGTAAATCACAGCATTTCTTTATGTAAACTAAACGTACCGGAGTTTTCCACTTGAAGCCCCGGAGGCCCCATGCGAAAATTGGTGGGGGGCATTTTGACGTTCTGATACCATATTTCAACATGATTATGGGGATCTTCATCTAAACGTGGCCAAAAAAACAGAAAAAGTGCGATCTTTGGTCCTTCATACACTGATTTTAACCATTTTGGCAAGCTTATTGCTGGATTAAAAAATTGATGGACCAGGAAAATAAATCCAATTAGAGCCCCCGAGCGGTTTATTCGGGGTGGGGGGGGGCGGTACGTTGAAAAATCCGGCATACTGTATATTGTGAAAAAATAATTCTGAGGATCAACATTTAGTGCACGCTCATGTCCCCACCAACCGTCTGCGTGGATACACTGGCCATTGGATGATGGATTGGCTGACTGTTCAGTGATTCGTTCAGGTACTTCTCAGCGCTCTCCGAAAAATATTCCGGATCTGAAAAGAAATACAGTCACTAGTTGTTAGTCACAAATTGTATGTCGGCACGCACCGCTGAGTGTTGATACTTTGGTGGGGCGGGTAGGGGGAGATTTTATGGGCGGGTAGTGTACAGGGATCGGTATCGGGGGGGGGGGGGGTTCCGATACCCGATAGTTCATGAAAAAAGCCGATACCCGATACTTTGAAAATACCCCGATACCCGATAGTGCCAAAATACCAATAAAAACACCGTTTTTATAGCAAAACTGAGTTTTTTTGGCAACGTCGCGCGGGATTTTTTGAGATGGCCATTGAGTACTGCATGCAACAATTCTTTTCATAAAAATCTCACTCTGTTGTTGTGTCATGCAACATGAAAATAGCGCCCACCTACATTTTAAAATTTTTTCTGGTAGTAACGCAATGAATATCTGCAGAACTTTTTTTGAGAACAGGTTTTTTTTATCGCGAAAAGTGTAATACCCGATACTTTTTGGGTGCCGACACCCAATACCGATATGCGCGCTGCGAATTTTTTGCACTTCACGGCTTTTCGGTCGAAATTTGAGCATTTTTGACGAAAAATGGGCATTTGGAGGGTATGAATAGAAGCGGGTGTGGGGGGGGCTGGCGTCACGATGGGTAGGATACCATTGGGGCAGACCGTTCCAGCCAGTTGTGTTGTTGGGGGAGAAGGGGGTTACCCCGTACACCTAGTAGCCGGTATCTTGATTTTTTCACCCAGGGGCATCCTGACTTTTTATCATGGGGTAGCAGAACCGACCTCAAAAATTTTCCGAACACCGTGAAAATCGAACCCCAAAATGCTCAAAATTGCTTGCTGACAAAGCATAACTGCCAAAATGATCATTTTTATGCTTGCAACACCGATTTTGCTCAATTTTCCTCTGAAAAATTCACCCTTTTTGAGCAACCCCCTACGTGTCTGAGATTTTTTATTTTGGGGGCAAGTCCCGCCTGGTATCCAAAATTATTCATGTTGGGTATTCGGTGTCCGAAAGTTTTGAATTTTGGGCTGTTAGAACGCTGCTTTCAAAATCTGCACACTTTCCGAAAAACAGTTTTACCTGAATTTATCGGTAACTCCATGAGATCTCCGTCTTCAGACACCAACAGCACGTGGTGTCCAATTTTATAAGTCGCCTGCTCAGGGGGTGCGGCGTCGGTCTGCAAATTCGTAAACTTAATACCAGGTAAAACCAGAAAACCAAGCAGGTATTGATATAGTACAATAGTCAAGGTAAAACAGCTATAGTTTGATTCTCGAACAGCGACCCAAGGATTGGAACATTTTTTGGGGTCCCTTGGGATTGGAACATTTTTCGGGGTCCCTTGCACGATAGGACAAGCCAGAGCTTTGGTCAGGGCTTCAGAACAGAGGTCTGATGATGATGAGCACATCAGTTCTAAAACCAGACACTGCGGACCAGAGTTTTTTATTTCAAAATCGGCTGGTAGCAATTGCTGCCAAAACGGCATTTTTAGTAGCAAATTTTTGAAGGTCATTTTTTCAGTGTTTTTATGCTATATATATATGCAGCTTTAGACTACTCTATCATTATAAAAATTGCTAAATAAAACACTGCTATACACTCCTTTCACATGCAAACTTAAACACAGAAACTTAAAAACACAATGCTTAGAAAAATGCCAAATCAGCATTCGAAACATATCCGCATAACATACGGGAACATCAATGATCAATGACAAGCATCAAAACACGAATTCAGAAACCCCCAAATCATGCGACTAAACTGCCTACCTGATTATTCACTGCCGATAAAAACTGTCCATCAGTGACGCTGGCATGTTTTGAGGGCACAACGGTTGCAGTAGCAGGTGCTGTTGTTGTTACTGGCGCGATCTGTTCAAGTATTGGAATCACGTGATCATCGTCTTCACGCTGATCTGGCCTTGTTGGTTCAGGCAACACTGTTGTTGATGTTGTCGACGACTGTGATGTTTCAACGTTCGGTGTACTGGCGGTTGAACTCGCTGTTGATGCTGATGTTTCAACTGGTGACGCAAGACACCGAGAGCGAACCAGGGATAGGAGACTGAAACAGAACAAAGGACTGATGTCACAGAAAATAAGTAAGGTGACTAGACCTGAGCCTGATTGATCACTCAGTTGGACCGATCGGTTTTGGTGTCATGTCCGGCTGAATCAAACGCTTTTTTGCAATATGATCCGCGTTACTATGGAAAGCAGCAGTAGTTTTGCACCAGAAAGCTCCTTGACCCTTCAGTTTATTCATTTCTACATGCAATCATCAACTAAAAATAACCCCAAAATCAATGCCAAAACGCACTCAGCGTCCACGGTATCCATGTATGGTTTCTGGCATCGCAACAACTTGGATGTGCCTCGCAGTTTCAATCCGCCGACCAATTCGGACAATTTCAAAGCGCTCAGCAAACCACTCTCGAACAAACTGGACAAACAAATTAATTTTTTTTGTATTTCGCAACTTTTTACTTTTTATAAAAGAATTTATCACTCACGATTCGGTGTTATTCTGTGACGTCAAAGAGCGCAGCTCGGACAACAACGTGCTGAAATGTGGAGAAACAAGAATCGATTATGATGCACGAACACATTTATAACGGAAACACTCCTCTCAAAATACAAATGACCAAAAAAACAATGATGAAAAAGTCCACTTAATCGCACTAACTCGTACTCGGGCCTTGTCATGGTATCCCGATCGGCGGCATAGTAGCGAAACACGTACTGCATCCGAGTCAGCCCGCTATCCCGGCCATGCAGCGTGCTTGGCTGCATTGCGCACAGACCCATCAATACATCAAAAAACGACAATGTGCGCTGGTGGTTGCGGTTGAAAGATCTGCAAGAGAAGAACGCGTGCAATAAAAAGACATCAACGTTTTTGCCAGATGCCTTAATCTTTTTGGGCCCCCCTTATCCGGGTATGTGGCGTCCTGAATTTTCGGCCAGGGGTACCCCGACTTTTAAATTTCCCAACGACACCACTGGAGTCACGTGACCGAGACAGGTTCAGGTCCGACCACCAAGCCCGTTATGCCACCAGATCAATTTCCAAAGTCGGTGCACCTGATACCTGAACAATCTGGCATAATCGGTGCCGTGACCAACAGTGCGTTTCTGCATGAATTCGAGGAAAGTGGGGTAGTTCATTCCGTTGGGTGTCGGCCAACAAGCTGCACTGAACTCGGCCAAGAGGCAAACAAGCGTCTCTGAAGTTACAATTTATATTTACAAGCGCACAGTCGTTCTATAACTGCTCTATATGTGTCCAACTGGTGCATTGACACTGACGATTACCTCCCTCTCAAAATGGGTAGAAATGGACAGTCAGAAAGCACACTGCTGAACAATTCACATGTGATAATAGAGATCCAAACTATGGTATCAAATATGAGAACGACGACCGACGCTTTGTGGCAAGTACACAAAACAAATAAAAATCAGACAAATTTGACGAGCTAAATCTCAGTACCCTACATCAATTGAGCATTCACATTAGTGGTCCCAGTCCCAGATCAACACCACGCGAGCTTATATTAGGGCTCCACCAGATATAAATTTTTTCTATGTCCATGTTTCGGGTTTTGAAAAAACCCGAAACCCGAAACACACAGCATGACAATCGATACGAATAGAGACGTCATCCATCACGACACTCTGGCCCAGTGGTGTAGCTACCCAGGCGGGGCGGCAACCTACTGTACCACCCAAAATGCGGGGCGGCAACCACCTACTGTACCAGCCGAGCTAGGGGGGGGGTCGTACCACTTGAGGGGGTCATCTGGAAACCGAAATTTTTTATGTCTAAATACTGAAGAAAATGTGGCCCAAAACACTAATTTCGCGCGCAGCGCACAATTTTTCGCCTATTTGCAGACAAATATGCTAATTTTATGCAATTTCAAGCCAAAAATAAATGTTTTGGGTGAAAAGTTAGGTGGGGCGGCAACCTACCTACTGTACCAGGGGAGGGGCGGCAACCTACCTACTGCAGCAGGCGAGGGGCGGCAACCTGCCTACTGTACCTAAGGGGGGACCCCCCCCAGCTACACCATTGCTCTGGCCCCCCGATATCGATACGAAGCACCAGCTTCGTATATTGGGTTTCGGCTTTTTTTCAAAACCCGAAACATGGACGTAGAAAAAATGTATTTCGGGTTTCCGGTTTCGGATCGATCTGGCTGAGCCCTGTCCGTAAACCCAAGGTCACTCCTAACCGTCACTTTCAAAAGTCAAAATTTACACCTTAATATCACAATTAAGGCCAACCATCTGAATGCATGCCCGAGTTCTCCAACATGAGCGTCTCACTGTTGTTCAGCGCATCCCTCACATCACTACTGGTTGTCGGCTGTCCATAGTGTGTGTGCCATGCGCTGCTCGCCGTGTCCGTTGCGCTCGTGAAATCGACGTCCGATTGGCCTCAAGTTGGAAGTGCACATATCAATGAAGTTTAACGCCGAATTGAGAACAGCATTTTTTCTTTAAAGAGAATCGTGTGATGCATTAGGCCGTCTTCACAATGACCCGTTTTCCCGGTTTGCTTCATTGGTGTCTTCACAATGAAATCCGGTTTCCCGTTTTTCCGTTTTCCCGGTTCAAAAAATGTGTCTTCACAATGACACGTTTTCCCGTTTTCACGTTTTTTGCACAATGCGCAAGCCTTTGGTGGGTTCAACTTGGTCAACGTTTATGACAGGTGCACGTTGTAGTAGTACAAGCAGATTATAAAGAGCTAGACATGAGAAAAATTGTTTCACAATTGCAACAAAAGAATATAAAGAACTAGACATGAGCAAAATTGTTTCACAATTCCAAAACGAGAATATCTATACATATATGTACTTACATACACACTCGGTCAAGAGAATATATACACTCGGTCAAGAGAGCTGGCAGTGGAAGATGGCACAAGACAATCCACACGAAGCCAAAATTGACGAGCAATTAGCAATAGGAATAGCAATAGCAATCATCAGGCTTGTATTTCGTGCACCCGTCTAGCTCTATATTCTTCATGTTGTGCAATTATGATATTGATATGTACGTATGTCCAGCTCTTTATATTCTGCCGTTTAGGAGCACTCAAGTTCTTTGGTGATTATGTTCACTTATGTATACATGTGGCACTGCATGTTAACGCTATATGGGCTATGAGCACGTACATATACCAAGTAAACAACTTGCAGGAATATTGGTTACCATATGATCTGTTGCATATCCCTCTTATAAAGCAAGTGTGGTTACCTTGGACACTTTTGATCCACGAGCATGCTTTAACTCGCTAAAAAATGAACAAATAGTACAGACACACAAGTAAGCTTACACGATGCTTGTTTGTCTGAAATGAATGCAAATATACATAATGAATATACTTGCTGTATGGGCAACCCATCGGCTCATGGCACTTTTTATACACACAGCGCATGCAACAGCACACGCCATTTTCTAAAAAATTGTACACTTTGAGCAAGTGTCATACTTTGATGACCGCTTTTTAATTTATCCGGTTTTCATTTGCTGCTTGACATAATACTTTTCAGCACTGTTGCAAAATTTGGGGATGTTTCAACTGATAACTGCAGAGAATAGATGCATTCATTGACGCCAGTAATGTAGCATGCAGCCTGTGTTTGCGAGTGCCATGAGCTGGCGGATTGCCTTATACATAATTGGCACGCAAAACAGTAAAATTACTGCAATTGGACATGTCCTAGCATCTAATGCACGCGTCAAATGCACCAAAACCGGATCAAAATTAGAACCGGTTCTAATTGGGTTTTTCCGTTTTCCCGGTGCAAAATAATTAGGCCAAACCGGGAAAACGGATCATTGTGAAGACGAAGACACCAACCGTGAAAACGGGGAAACGGATCATTGTGAAGACACAAACCGTGAAACCGGGAAAACGGGTCATTGTGAAGACGGCCTTACTATCGACATGAAGACAAAATGCAAAGTTCATTCTTATCTTGCTTGGATACAGTTTGGATGCGGTTTAAAAAAGCGGCCGTTCCACAGCAAGCTAGTCTAAAGATACCGGATTGGGTTGCCTTGAGGGCTGCATTAAAGACGTCTTACGCAAAGCCGTGGCCCCAAAACACCTTACGTCTGAAGATCACAAGATTTTGCCAATAAAGTAAGCAGTCACACAAACTTGCGACTGACATCGACGAATAGGCAACGTTGAGTGCGGTTTGCTCAATTTTGGTCGGCGACGTTTGTATCTTTCGAAACGACCGAATCGTCCAAGTGCCTTCCGGCTGCGGCAACTGTGTATAAATGTCGAACTCACTCAACTTAAATGAGAGTACATACGACTCGGCTAAAGCTGCGGATGGAAAAGAACCGGATTTCTTCGTGCAAAAAGGTTGCAACGGTGGTCGGTTACCATATCTATGTCGTTCAACACAGAACAAAGCGAAAATCAACCAACCATATTTGGAGCGTGGGTTTCGTCCGACAGCAATTTCATGCCCAAATACACGCACATGAGTGACCGTAGAGTGATCGGACATTGGTAGATGACAACCGAGAGCACTTGCGGTTGCGGCGGTTGTTGACTGTCTTTTGGCTTGTTGCTGCTGCTACCGTCGTTGGACAACAGCTGACTTTGAGAATAGGAAATGCAATCTACAATCCACACGGTGCTACGCCGACCCTCTCCCATGCCATTTACAACCAATGGAAATTATTTAGGTTAAGGAGCAAATTTGCGTTCGAAAACGCTTCCGAAAATGAAGAGGACTTCGGCAAGAGCAAGGGCACAACGCCTTTAACTTTGACTCTAAAATTGACCAGTTGAATCTGACGATGTTCGAGCTCACAAATGGACGCGTCCTACTCATAGTTTTTTTTAGACACTTTTTAGGTGCAATTTGCACCTAAAAAATCAGAATTGCACCTAAAAATTCAGGGTTAGGTGCAAGGTTGCACCTAAAATTTTGGGCCCTGATTTGCTTAATTTAGCATTTATACAGCATCTTTTAAGGTTGGAAAGCTTAGAAACAAAAAAAATGCGCTGCGCGGCTTTTCATTCCTTCCATTAAATTCCATCGAAGCATTTGGTCGACATCGACAAAAAATATTGATCTGATTGCTTGATTTCGTACACAGTTAGTACCTGGTCTGGTGTGCTGGTGATAAGATTCAAAACAAATACATGCTGTACTAGGATCAGTGTAGTTCCTGATCCGGCGAGGCGGTTAGTGAACCTACCCACTTTGTCGGTGCGGCGGTTAGTGTACCTCCCTGTGGGGGGAAGGAGGGGGAAGACCAAAATTCAGGAAAAAGTCCTTCTTTGAGGTAACAAATTTGACCTATTTTTGCTCTCTTTGGGAAAAAATTCTCCATAAATAGGGTATTTTGGCGACTTTTGACAACATTGACCTGAAAATTACCCATTTTAGGCCTAAAATGCCCATCTTGGGTTAAAAATGCCTATTTTAGCAAAAATTGCGGCGGTTAGTGTACTAGTGTGCCTTGGTCGCGGCGGTTAGTGTACCTTAGGAACTACACCGACTAGAACTAGAGCAGAGCATGACAACAGTATTAGATACCCACACAGTAAATGAACAGCGAAAGTAATTGATTCGTACGTGACCCCCAAATGTGGATATGGTGACATGAAAATTTTACTGTTTCGTTTTCTTCTCAATCGGTTCTCAATAATGAGACTAGTACAAAATGTGCTACAAAATGTTGAACTTTCCCTGAAAAGTTTGCTTTTACTAAGGGAAAACGCATTCATTGCGTTACAACTGTATTGAACTTCTAAAAGCACGCAAATAGCATTGAACACACAACCTGGCAAAAAAGCCTAAAATTGGCGTTTTTTGTCCAAAGTAGGGGTTGCACCTACTTTGGCCAGCTTGCACCTAAAAATTGGGGGGTTGCACCTAAGTTGCACCTAGTGAATTTTGAAAAAAAAAACCCTGGTCCTACTTCATACTGGCTTGGCTGGCAGGGCACCGATGGATTTAAAAATAAAAGATTAAACGGAACGGAATCCAGCTGGAAGTTAGTCCTAATATTGGGCCTAGCTGTTGTTGAGCTGACCTGGCTGACAACTTGTTGAATTATTGCAGAGCTCATGCCGGCATCACCGACATTGTTACCGACAATCGTGGGAAAGTAGAATGCCGGTTTAGCCGCCGGATACATCAAAGATCCAAAGTCGAGCACCAAAAACTTGTCGCGCTCGTCCCAGAACAAACAACGGTACTTGACAAGCGGGCTTGCCGCCGCCGCCGCCGCTTTTGCAGGCAACAAGTTGTTCATTGTGTTGTGACTGCGATAATGATCAGCTTATTGTTCACAATGTGGCAGAGGTGTCAATCCGTATCCGGCCGCTGGCCTGGCCGGCCGGGTTTCCGGCCCGCCCCGTCCCGCACTGTCCGGCGGGGCCAGCCGCGGGCCGAGGTTTTGCAAGGTCGGACCGAGCCGGAACGGACTTCCCGCCCGATATTGTCCCAATTTTTTCCGGTAATTTATTTTGGAAACTATTTTGGAATCTGGCTCAGGAAAAAACGTTTTTTTTTCGTTTTTTTATCAGAAAAAAAACGTTTTTTCACTACCGTACCCCAGTGTAGTTCCTGGTCCGGCGCGGCGGTTAGTGTACCTACCCCTTTTTTTCCGTGCGGCGGTTAGTGTACCGTATTGTCGGAAATAGAACCCCCCATTAATTGACCCCCCCATTAATTGAACCCCACCCAAATGGCTCGAAATCAAAAATAGAACCCCCCCCCATTATTGGCCCCCCTCATTCGTGTTGTGCCGGGGGGGGGGGGGGGGTCCCCCCCTCGGGTACGCTATCTCCCCCTCAGGTGGTACACTATCCCCCTATCTCCCCCTCCGGGTACACTATCTCCCCCAATTTTTGCCTAAAATAGGCATTTTTAGGCCTAAAATGGGCATTTTTAGGCCTAAAATGTGTGATTTTTGGGTCAATGTTTTCAAAAG
>JASAMV010003781.1:0-22528 GCA_030248065.1 Rhynchonema sp. JSB1_4
ATTNATGTTGACGATCAAACAATTAGACCATGCTGATATTATGTACCGGAATTTATTTCCGTCAGGGCTTAGGAGGGCTAATTCGGAAAAGTGTGAAACATCCGCGTTTAATGTTTCAAGCCTTCTATCACAGTAGTTTCCGGCAGAGCTCCGATGGCTCAATGCTGACATGTTTTTCTGGAATGTTTTTGACATGTGCGGCACGGCTAAAGGCTCAATTCGGAACCAGGATTTGACTGAAACGTCACCCAAGCACCACAAATATGTACCTACGCACATTGCTCTGGAAAATTTGGACTGACAAAGGCAGGAACCCTAAAACTTTGGTGGAGTGTGGTGCGGTGATTCGAAAGAAAACCGTTTTTCTGTGCAAAATTACATAGCGGCGAGAAACACAATTCGGAAACAATTCGTTTCTGGCTGAAACGCACGACAAACGACACAAATACGCACATTGTTCTGAAAAACGCAAAGCGTGCGTTTTCGGTGAAAACTCTAAAGGAATCGGCAGCGTTTCGTTTACAAAGTAGTGGCAGGAAGCCTAAACGGTTTCTGGTCTGTTTGTGCTCTGATTTGAATGAAACAATTTTTTTCAGTGGAAATTGCTTTTTGCAACGCAAGACGGCGCAGTCCTGTGCGTGTGTGTGTGTGTGTGTAAAAATGCTGTGTGCGTGTGCTGATCTTGCGAATAACGCACACATATGGCCAAAGAAGGCGCTGGAATACAAACACACATGCACAATCGTTCCGCTGGGTTTACGAAGTCGTTTGCGCTGTTGACTCACGTGTGCGCTTGTGTTCCAGGGGTAAGCACTTCAGAGTCTGGGCCGATCGCTTCAAGTTCAATTCCGCAACGAGTGCGTTTTTTTATTTTGACAATTTTCCTGATTTTACACAGGCTTGTTCTCATTCGATCTCAGAATCCTATTTTCTCAAATTCAGCTGTCTTTTTTGACAAACCTTGAGGCTTATATTCATGTAGTCAACGCACCTAGTCAATTCAGCCCCAATGCCATGTATAATACCTATGTATTTCTCGCGCACATTCAGCGCTGTTTTAGTTGACACCAATACATAACGATTTATGTTGACGATCAAACAATTAGACCATGCTGATATTATGTACCGGAATTTATTTCCGTCAGGGCTTAGGAGGGCTAATTCGGAAAAGAGTGAAACATCCGCGTTTTTCGTTTCAAACCTTTTATCATAGTAGTTTCCGGCAGAGCTCCGATGGCTCAATGCTGACATGCTTTTCTGGAAGGTTTTTGACATGTCCGGCACGGCTAAAGGCTCAATTCGGAACCAGGATTTGACTGAAACGTCACCCAAGCACCACAAATATGTACCTACGCACATTGCTCTGGAAAATTTGGACTGACAAAGGCAGGAACCCTAAAACTTTGGTGGAGTGTGGTGCGGTGATTCGAAAGAAAACCGTTTTTCTGTGCAAAATTACATAGCGGCGAGAAACACAATTCGGAAACAATTCGTTTCTGGCTGAAACGCACGACAAACGACACAAATACGCACATTGTTCTGAAAAACGCAAAGCGTGCGTTTTCGGTGAAAACTCTAAAGGAATCGGCAGCGTTTCGTTTACAAAGTAGTGGCAGGAAGCCTAAACGGTTTCTGGTCTGTTTGTGCTCTGATTTGAATGAAACAATTTTTTTCAGTGGAAAGTGCTTTTTGCAACGCAAGACGGCGCAGTCCGGTGCGTGTGTGTGTGTGTGTGTATCTGTGTGCGTGTGCTGATCTTGCGAATAACGCACACATATGGCCAAAGAAGGCGCTGGAATACAAACACACATGCACAATCGTTCCGCTGGGTTTACGAAGTCGTTTGCGCTGTTGACTCACGTGTGCGCTTGTGTTCCAGGGGTAAGCACTTCAGAGTCTGGCCCGATCGCTTCAAGTTCAATTCCGCAGCGAGTGCGTTTTTTTATTTTGACAATTTTCCTGATTTTACACAGGCTTGTTCTCATTCGATCTCAGAATCCTATTTTCTCAAATTCAGCTGTCTTTTTTTGACAAACCTTGAGGCTTATATTCATGTAGTCAACGCACATGGTCAACTCAGCCCCAATGCTATGTATAATACCTATGTATTTCTCGCGCACATTCAGCGCTGTTTTAGTTGACACCAATAGATAACGATTTATGTTGACGATCAAACAATTAGACCATGCTGATATTATGTACCGGAATTTATTTCCGTCAGGGCTTAGGAGGGCTATCTCGGAAAAGAGTGAAACATCCACGTTTTTCGTTTCAAGCCTTTTATCATAGTAGTTTCCGGCAGAGCTCCGATGGCTCAATGCTGACATGCTTTTCTGGAAGGTTTTTGACATGTGCGGCACGGCTAAAGGCTCAATTCGGAACCAGGATTTGACTGAAACGTCACCCAAGCACCACAAATATGTACCTACGCACATTGCTCTGGAAAATTTGGACTGACAAAGGCAGGAACCCTAAAACTTTGGTGGAGTGTGGTGCAGTGATTCGAAAGAAAACCGTTTTTCTGTGCAAAATTACATAGCGGCGAGAAACACAATTCGGAAACAATTCGTTTCTGGCTGAAACGTACGACAAACGACACAAATACGCACATTGTTCTGAAAAACGCAAAGCGTGCGTTTTCGGTGAAAACTCTAAAGGAATCGGCAGCGTTTCGTTTACAAAGTAGTGGCAGGAAGCCTAAACGGTTTATGGTCTGTTTGTGCTCTGATTTGAATGAAACAATTTTTTTCAGTGGAAATTGCTTTTTGCAACGCAAGACGGCGCAGTCCTGTGCGTGTGTGTGTGTGTGTATCTGTGTGCGTGTGCTGATCTTGCGAATAACGCACACATATGGCCAAAGAAGGCGCTGGAATACAAACACACATGCACAATCGTTCCGCTGGGTTTACGAAGTCGTTTGCGCTGTTGACTCACGTGTGCGCTTGTGTTCCAGGGGTAAGCACTTCAGAGTCTGGGCCGATCGCTTCAAGTTCAATTCCGCAGCGAGTGCGTTTTTTTATTTTGACAATTTTCCTGATTTTACACAGGCTCAGAATCCTATTTTCTTATATGTAAGTTCAGCTGTCTTTTTTGACAAACGTTGAGGCTTATATTCATGTAGTCAACGCACCTAGTCAATTCAGCCCCAATGCCATGTATAATGCCTATGTATTTCTCGCGCACATTCAGCGCTGTTTTAGTTGACACCAATAGATAACGATTTATGTTGACGATCAAACAATTAGACCATGCTGATATTATGTACCGGAATTTATTTCCGTCAGGGCTTAGGAGGGCTAATTCGGAAAAGAGTGAAACATCCGCGTTTTTCGTTTCAAGCCTTTTATCATAGTAGTTTCCGGCAGAGCTCCGATGGCTCAATGCTGACATGCTTTTCTGGAAGGTTTTTGACATGTCCGGCACGGCTAAAGGCTCAATTCGGAACCAGGATTTGACTGAAACGTCACCCAAGCACCACAAATATGTACCTACGCACATTGCTCTGGAAAATTTGGACTGACAAAGGCAGGAACCCTAAAACTTTGGTGGAGTGTGGTGCGGTGATTCGAAAGAAACCGTTTTTCTGTGCAAAATTACAAAGCGGCGAGAAACACAATTCGGAAACAATTCGTTTCTGGCTGAAACGCACGACAAACGACACAAATACGCACATTGTTCTGAAAAACGCAAAGCGAGCGTTTTCGGTGAAAACTATAAAGGAATCGGCAGCGTTTCGTTTACAAAGTAGTGGCAGGAAGCCTAAACGGTTTCTGGTCTGTTTGTGCTCTGATTTGAATGAAACAATTTTTTTCAGTGGAAAGTGCTTTTTGCAACACAAGACGGCGCTGTCCTTTGTGCGTGTGTGTGTATCTGTGTGCGTGTGCTGATCTTGCGAATAACGCACACATATGGCCAAAGAAGGCGCTGGAATACAAACACACGTGCACAACAGGGTTGGGCAAAAAACGTTTTTTTTTTAAAAATCGTTTTTTTTAAAAAAAAACGTTTTTTTTTTTTAAAAAAACGTTTTTTTTTAAAACGCCCAGATGACCAAAATATGCCCCCAAAAAAATTGGAAAACGCTCATGTTGGGAAGAAAACGTGGTTAAATGAAGTCATTCTATGTGTTCTGAGGCAAAATAAACAGGTTTCAACCCTTTTCTAGCGAGTTGCTAAGATCCCATATCAGACCCGCATCGTGGGACCAACTTTGGCCGGGGTCATCACTGAAAGTCAAACTCCGTATATCGACGTATCTCGACAAAGTAAAAATTGGTCGAAAATTTTTTGAAAAAAATGG
The DNA here is from genome assembly GCA_030248065.1 of Rhynchonema sp. JSB1_4. NCBI lineage: Eukaryota > Metazoa > Nematoda > Chromadorea > Monhysterida > Xyalidae > Rhynchonema > Rhynchonema sp. JSB1_4. The sequence goes on from JASAMV010003781.1 coordinate 4,301, forward strand.
GACAAAAAATTGATTTTCCTTGATAATCAGGGTACTTTCCCTGAAAAATCAGGGAAAATCAAGGAAATTCAGGGTTTAAAAAAAAACGAAAAACGACCCAGGCGTTTTTTTTTGAAAAAAAACGTCGTTTTTTTTAAGAAAAAACGCCGTCGTTTTTTTTTGCCCAACCCTGGTGCACAATCGTTCCGCTGGGTTTACGAAGTCGTTTGTGCTGTGTTGACTCACGTGTTCGCTTGTGTTCCAGGGGTACGTACTTCAGAGTCTGGCCCGATCGCTTCAAGTTCAATTCCGCAGCGAGTGCGTTTTTTTTATTTTGGCAATTTTCCTGATTTTTCACAGGCTTTCTCAATCGATCTCAGAATCCTATTTTCTTATATGTAAGTTCAGCTGTCTTTTTTGACAAACGTTGAGGCTTATATTCATGTAGTCAACGCACCTAGTCAATTCAGACCCAATGCCATTGTATAATGCCCATGTATTTCTCGCGCACATTCAGGGCTGTTTTAGTTGACACCAATAGATAACGATTTATTATGTTGACGATCAAACAATACAATGGCATTCGGCGCAAGTTTACGGCGTTAGTTGACGATATGGGTTGACCACAAATGAATAAGCCCATTCCTGAGGTCATTCAGCTGGTCATATGCGCATGCTTTGATTGGTTGTTCAATGAAAAATGGTCGCAAGACCGTTCGTGACCAAATCTCAGGCGCGGGTGTGCGCCTGCGGGGTCTTCCTTAAAAAAATGGTCCAGGTCCAGATAGAATTGCTCTGGCGCGTGTGTACAGAAATTTGTCTTCTTTTTTTTATCGATTCATCTACTCCGACCAGGTACATGTAACAAAACGGTGTGACCTGTCACTGTTCTCTTGTTTCTCACTTGATTGGATTGTGGAGGCATGGGAATCCTCCTTCCTTGGCAACTCATTCACTTTTGTCGTTGTCAATGTATGCGCAGAAGGACCCGTGCAGTTAGTACTTTTCCGGTAAGTGCCCAAAGACAATCAACCATGAAGGTCAAATGTACATATACATACATAGTTGTCGTTTGTTCGTGTTTCGCCAGTTATGGATCGAAAGTCACTATACAGTGTGCAATGCTGCACTTTCATGTCCAGTGACCTGAAATGACTTTGACCAGGCCATCTTTTTGTGCCTGAAAAAAACCGAAACTATAGCGCGACACTTGGATGTTGTTTCACTTGCCTGCACACGCTGAAACGATGATTGGTTTTTTGCAATCTGTATTGCTGTGTTTCAACATTTTTGAGCTCGGTTCTCTGATGTGCGTGACGTCGTTACAAAAACGCACAGTTTTTTTTTCATTTTAATTCATTCAACGATTCTGAGCGCCAGGAATTGCTTTATTCATTTATTCATACTGGTTTTGCACTTTCTTAACACGATTCCCATTGGTATCAATATCAGGTGTCTGCTTGGGGTCGTATGATATCGATCAACAAAAACTTTTTTCCACCACCTAAACGCACAGAAACACATTGCTTTGTTTGCTCGTCCATTCTCATTTTCCGCTTATATCGCGTTTCGATAACTCTCAAGGACCGACCAGCCACCATCACATCGGTTGGTTGTCAGTCAGGCAGCGTTCGCTTTTCTCTTTCTCTTTCATTTCTTTTCTTTGCTTTGTGTATGTTTGCTCGAAGGTTCAGGTTCGCTGCTCGCTCACTGCGGTGGTGGTGTGCCCACTTTCCTTTACTCATTTATTCATATCGGTTGTTTGCGTTTGCGGTTGTCTGGTAAACATTACAAAAATAGTGGGCAATGTGATTGGTAAACCTCTGTGATCGGGTCGGTTCGTTTCCGTACGAATTTACACTATCGCCCGTCATGCACGACTTTAAACAGTCAGCCGTGAAACATCAACTTGATGTTTCGCGTCATTCTACAAAATATAGCCCATGTGCTCGCTGATGTTTCACAACACTGTTTTTTTCACGGAGTTGGTTGCATAATTAATTCAGACCGGACACCGAACCTGGGCTGATTTCTTGACCATTGAAGGTTCACCACACTCGCAGACAGTTTTCCTTTCGCTGTGTATTTGCTACGTGCTGTATTATGCTTCTTAATCGCATTATTTTTGATTTGCTTGTATTTGTGATTATCTCGCTTCCATAGCCTGTGAGGTTTTTGGCAATTTGCGACCTGTCTGAGTATATTTTCTTTTGGAAAACTCAGCTGTCAGCAAGCCCGGATTTCTCGACACCCTTTTAATTGGACTTTAAAAACTTGCCCATTGCTGGGGTGGATTCAATAAGCTTTTGAGTGATTGCTTCCCGGCTTGGGCAAGAACCATAAAATTACACGAACATCATTCATCGTGTGAGGTAAACAATCAACTTGACAACTTTTAGAGTACTTCACCAACTTAAAAAGCGATGTATGTACAACGTTAACAGCTTCACTATCCGTGGGTTTCAATGGAGTTTACGATATCACATCTGGGTGTAAAAGTGTGTCATGGGTTTTGCAAACATGCGCTGTGAAACATTTCCCCAACTGCGTTGAGCCATTTCCCCAAGTGCGCTCGTTGTTGAGCGGAACGCCCGGCTTTTTTCGTACACAATCAGCTGTGAAAGTTCACAGAGTGGCAAGCGCTCTTTTTTGCACAGACAGGCCATATCCCTATATATGCTGTTCGTTTTCATCTCAGCTTCGTCGGTTATATGCAGACTTTGTTGTATTCGATGTGGAATTGTAAAGGCCGAACTATACTTCGTTCTCTCAGAGAACAAAGAACAAATTCTCGCGCGCTGATTGGTCCACGTGTGTTCAACAGCCAATCAGCGCGCGAGAATTTGTTCTTTGTTCTCTGAGAGAACGAAGTATAGTTAGGCCTTTAGGCATCCAAGTCAAAGTCTAAACCCCAGAATGTTCAGGCATTGGCGTGGTGTGTAGACGACAAAAATGACCAGGTCGCGGATCCAGCATCAAAGCGACCGCGATGCTTTACTTTATTCGCTCGCAATTTTCACACGGTGAAACATCAGCAAGCAGCCCCCCAGTTCAACGACAGGTAGCTACAAGATACACAAAGTATACAAGGGTTAAGGCTGAATGTGTGAAATACAGTATCTGAGAATACGGAAAAACGTCTGTAAAACATTATCTCTGGTGTAGTACCGCGACCGTTTAAAAAGTCGCGGAAGCGTCTCATAAGTAATGGGCAATGATTTAACGAGCCAAGGCACAGAACAGCTGTTCTGCTCTTCTTGGCGTCGTGTGACACTCAGCCAGAAAAACTGCCTCGTATTTGTTTCGGCATGGCAGAACCTCAAAACTTTTTCTCCGTTTTTGGTGATGCGCAACATTTGGTGTTGTTTCCTTGGCTCGCCGAGCTGAAAACACAGGAAATTTGGCCCATCAGAACAGAGCTAGTGAGGTTTAAGGCGAGTGGCTGCTTATACGCAGGTCGGTGACAAAAACCAATCTTCAACAGCTCGTTGATGTATTATATTGACAACTTACGGTTGGTTCAGAGAAGGGGATCGTTTGATCATTCAGGCCCAACAGGCATTTCGAGGTCCACATCCAACCCGCTGTTTTCGGTCTGTCTGTTTTTGTTGTAGTTTTTGCCATGGCCAAATCAAAAAAGTAGACTTCTATGGCAAATCTAGGTACGTAGGTATGTACCTAGTATAGCAGCTGCAATTTTTTGGCTGATTGAGCAGGCGCATGAAGGCACATGCATAATCTACGGTATCCAGGGGGGCCACAGGGGCCTTGGCCTCTCTATGGACAAGGTGGCCCCTGAAGGGGAGGCCACCACTTTGGAGAAAAGAAGAAAAAAGAAGACCCCGGAATCGCAGGATTTTCACTCTAATACACACTTCAAAAAAGTCCAAAAATCAAAAATACACAGACATCATTGAAATTTGGCTGTCGCGCGTGCAAAAAGTGCAAAAATTTCGCGCGCTACGCGCATGCTCATATTAGTATGACATTTAGCTTAAAATCGCCCAATTATAATCAAGCACTGGACAAAAACGATTTTTGAACAATCAAACGTGCACTAGATAAAAATGACTTTGGGATTTGGCCCCCTTTGGCCCGAAGCTGGATCCGCTTCTGTACGGTGTACACACATGCTTCCTCCACTTCCGCAACCGAGTGTTTTTTTAGAATTATAGTGGTATTTTTTTAACAACCTTTATTGTCCTTGCGTAGGTATGTAAATAATGACTGCAAAACTGCCCCAACAAATCATCGCCAAAATACTACAACGAAAAATTCAAGGTTGTCGCCAGTTCACAAACCATGCTGTTGGGTGATATTTTCGAAACGATGTAAAGGTCAGTTGGATGTAAAGGTCGGTGGAAAGCTCGGTCGACAGCTGAGTGTGATAGACCTCGGTGTAAACTTGAAACATTCCACGTTAATAACAAGCAATGTTTCACGTTTACACCGAGCTACGCCGACCGAGCTTTCGACCGAACTTTACACCGACCTTTACGCCCAACTGACCTTTACACCGTTTCGAAAATTCCACCCTTTGACAGACGTTGCACTGTCGTGCGATTATTTTAGAACGACGTTTTTATTTTATTTTCATGTCTGTGTGTTTGCTCCATCTTTCTTCGGCTTTTTAGTCTCGGTCATTTTATTCTGTTGCTTGTTGTTTACGGAGTGTGGAAAAGTACATATACACACACAGTACAGCCCCAGATTCTAGACAAATTGTTTTTAGAGCTTGAGTCAGCCCACGCCTATTTAGTGTCCCATGGGAAATGGGTGCACTTTTGGGGCAGTATCTGGTCTTGGTGGTGGTTCTTTGTCAGTAAACTAGCGAAAACCTTGTGTTGCTTTGTATCTGCTTATGTTCTGAGTTTCAAAAAAAAAGAAACTTGCCTTCACAGCAAAGTTTCAAGACTCACAATGATATTTTTCTCTCCGGCTCAAATTTCTCACAGTGCAGTGGAGCGGGGGCCATGCAAACCTTTCTGCTTTCTTCATGAGTTTGTTGCGATTGCAGAGCAATTGTGTTCGTTTATGTACATGTACAACTAACGACCTTGGCGAAGACGCAGTTGAAAATTGCCAAAACCGGTCTTTCGTCCCCATGATTGTGTATTGGTTTGACCACAAGAAATTTCTTTCTTTGTTGCAAACGACAAAAATCTCGGCCGCCAGATAAGGTTGTTTGAGTATGTTGCTTCCTTTTTCACAGGTATATTCAAGCCATTGTGAGCATTTTTCGGCACCTGCTGCTTTGCCCACACCACCGGTAACCGACCAAAACATTCGCAGTCAACCAATAACCGAGCAAATAACAAACAAACAACATGATAAACAAAACAGTAGCGGCAGCACGATCATTTGAATCAATTAGTCGAGCCCCGCTTTGCCTGTTGTACCATATTTGTATAGGTACAGATGTATATGTACGTATAGTCATTGTGCAAATAATAACGCCAAGCTTATCCTTATTGGAAAGCTTTGACCACTAGGAATATATATTACGTACAGTACATACATAGGATGAGCATTTTGTGTGGCACCACCCAACACCCTAAATGCATGTCTGTGCTTTGCCGAAAATTTGTTTTCAACCGCATTCATGTTCCTTTCAGTTCCAAGGAAGAAGCATAGCCACCAATTACATCGTCTCAAGCATCTGTTATGGCCGCGTCTCGTCGCTTGTTTATTGCTTTCGGGTCCGGCGTTCTTTTCAAAACTGCAATTGGCGTGACGATTTCGGCCGCGCAAAAAGTGTCCACTTTGGTCGTTTCTGTCGACTTTTTATTCAATCAAGTATGTACATATGTAGGTATGCTGGTTTTTTGAGTCACAAAAAAGATGTCATTCTATCCATGGAACGTTTTATGGAAGCCTTTTCGCTTGCCTGGGCACATGCGTTGGCACTGATGTTTATCCTGTCTCTCACGCCTTTGCAACAATTGTGTCCGTTCACCGTTGTATAATTGAATATCGGAGGTGGACCTGCGGCTGTTGTCATTATTTTGCACCAAACCGTCCCTTCACACAGTTGTCATATGTCTTGATTCGGACCCAGAACCGGAAATGAACAACATTGATGCCCGTCGTAACAATATAAAAAACAAAAAAAACAAAAATCGTCGAGTGCGGAGTGTCGCGTTGTTTTTCGCACGACCGCCTTTTTCCTTTGTCTTTCGTGTTTGTCTCTTGAGAACATAAAAATGTCGGCCTGACCCCTTGGTCTGTGGTTCACAATAATTACACAGACCGACGCCGTGGTAGGCCGTCAGTGGGTGGGCCCTGGGTCAGGCTTGTGGGATTATGTACTATGTACATAGGTGGTGCTCCTACATACGCCTTGCATATTCTTTGGATTTGGTCGGATTTCGTTTCCTTATTGAGCTTGTTCTTTGCGGCACAGTGCTTGTATGATGCTTGTAATATAGTCAATGAAGCATGTTGTATTATATTGTCGTTACAAGGGCCCTTGATTTTTCAAGCACAGTGCAGTCATTCTGAATAGAACCAAGCCAATACGCCGACGAATAGTGGTCAATTTATCGCATCAATAGCAACCCATTTTTTCCAATAATCCCGATTACATAATTCGCTTCAGCGTTGTGTGAAACTAATGCGCTGTCCCTTTCAATTTTCGTTAAAAAATAAAAAAATTCATATCCGGATTATTGCGCAATTTGCCAGCTGCATGGGATCCGTCCTGATGTACGAAAATTGTAAAATTGCCTCTCCTCAATCTAATGGGTAATATCAATTTCCATAGGTAACACTGTGCCTCTCACCTTAATTGATTCACATAAAAAGGCTAATTCATTTCATTGCCCCGTAACATTAAATATTTTACACCGTTTTATTCGAATTTTATATGCCAATGTAGGTATAATCGAGCACTAAAATGCAGCAGTACAGTAGTAATGCAACAAAGCAGCAGAATGCGGCCAATTCACTGTTCCCTATCATTTACACGTTTTGTTGCCTTTTTATTTTTATTGAAAAACTACAAGTTGCATATTCATTCGTGAAACATGTTTGGCTTGGTTGCCACCCTTAATTGCAATGTTGTCGCTTTGCTGGCCAAAAACTAGACTGAATCATCATTTTTTAATTGGTGGATAATTCGCAGTTTGTTCGCAATTTACATTTACCACAAGTCGGCCGACCGATTTTATTATTAGCGGAGGCAATTCTGCACTCGTGGCACGGCAGTATGAGCAGACATATACACAGATAGAGTATACACAGATAGCATGCACTTGAAACATCAGGACAGAATTTCGTCACCAGATCCTGAGCAACACACGACACGTGCTCAAACAACTTTTCGACGTTTCCGATCAGCATTTTGATTCAAACCTGGAAGCCGATTCATCAAAGTTTTATCAGATTTCGATCATCCGCATGTCACCACCCAAACTGTCAAACTGCCAAGCGGCAGCTCTTTGATCATTGATACTGGTGTCAGATAATGTGCAGTTACATTGGTGCCTTTGGTGTGTATAACTTGCTTGGTGTCTCACTTGCTATATGGAAATCAATATCAGACTAGGTATGGGCCTCTCTCAGGTCTTTTGCCTCTGACGAAATAAAGGAAACGCTTTTAAGAAAGCGCATTCAATTCGGTTGGACACACCAAACGGACAAGTACCCAAATTTACTGTCACTTTCACCGCGTAATCTGGGTCGCGCTCAAACACACGCGCGCTCATATAAAATCACAAACAAGTTCTGACTTCGCGATTAAGACAAATTTCACTACAAATTCCACTTATGTCACCGTGCTGGGTACTCGTACAGCTCGGCACATACAGCGCTTATCAATTTGCCACTTTGTTTTCGGGCTTAATGTTTAATTAACACTGGTTGTTTAAGAGCTTGGTTGCTTAGGTAAAGTGCAGCGGAGGTGGATAGCAATTAAAATGTTTAAAAAAAATAACAGGCCGAAATCTCCCGCAGTTTTTTATTGCCAAGGTTTTTTGTTTCGCGATCTACTCTAGTGCCCCAATTTACGCATGAAATATGGCTGTCGTTAACACAGACGGCTGCAGGTTTGGATTTGGTCATGTGTACCACCCTTGATTAACCACCTTACGGCACGCGACGTACATGTAAGACATTGATCTCAACTTTATATTTTATTGTTTTTCTGTCTGTCATCCCGAGTCGGGTTGTTTTGGCTGTCAGAAAAATACACTAAAACGTCCAATCAAATCCCGCGTCCATACATGTACATACATACATATACGTGGGTACTTGTTCGTTTTTCGCCATAACTTGACAACTACAACTTTGGTCTATTTTTCACAACCGAAATATATGGTTGGCTTTTTGACTCCAAATTTTGCTGGAAAAACATTCCCATAAATTTAGCACACTTTGTTCAGATTTTCACCACCACTACCAGCATATTGATTCTTGTATACCGAGATCATTAGGCAAATTTTGCCGCATGCAGACACTCTTGGTTTTTGGGGCAAAGGATCATTTCATTGCCATTGAATAACCCTTGATTAGCACGCTGCTCTGATATAAATATGATTTTAACTGATGTGGCTGCGGTTACCGAATTCGACAACGCTGGTTTTTATCGGCTTCGTGTTCCGGTTTGACCCCTTTTCCGGCTACTAATTGCACATAAATAAACTGCCCCGACTGGCTTGTCTTGTTGGGTGCGCCTTTGGTTTGCGTTTGGCGACAATCATGGATTGCGTTAAGACGCAGTCTTGATACTGCAATTGCAGTGTTGGATCAAGAAATTTTTGAGTTTCAGAACTTCATAGGTATGTGGCTTTGAACACAAACCTGGTGAGAATACTGTGACAATACGTGCTATACTTCACCCACATAAACGACCATTAACTGAAACTGACCATCCATTGCTGCTGTACAAATCGATAGCTTCGTCTCTGGTCATGGTTTCCGAGATCCAGAAATGGAATCCAATAAATATATAGTAAGACCTGATACCCACTTCAGCACATACATAACGATGCATGCATATCTCATGGTTGAGCAATTATAATTTGGTGCCGCGACTACCGCGCTCGGCGGGCTCTTTTTGCGATAATGATTTAGGGTGAGGCAGTTGGACGAAATGATATGTTGTTTATGCGGATACCTCACAAAAAGAAGAAGGACCATTCCTTGAATAAATGTTGTTCTTTTTGTGAGTGTCCATCGGTCAAACATCGTAATCGGCTTCTGTATGCACTTCTTTTGTCTTTTGGCTCATTGTTCACGCAGTAACCTGGTCTCTCTTTGGCGGCTCGCACCAAAAATACCGCATCTCTGATTTGTTCTGTTATGTATCGCAAATACGAATGCCGGCGGGTATATGCATAAAATATAGAATTGTTTCGCTTGTCTTGCTTTGTGTTGAGTTATTCCGCGACTTTTCAGGCCCGGAAGTTCAGGCCCGACCTTTTCAGACCCAGTTTTTCAGGCTCGGCCGATTCAGGCCAAGCATATTTGACCCATTTATAGGCTTAGGCTTAGGCCCCAGCCGGGCCTGAATGGCCGGGCCTGAACCTGTGCCCCGGCACTGAATGTTGACTGTTGAGTCTATCGCCAACGATTGTTTCGTCTCGGTTCCGCGATGAATCAGAAGAGACCTTCACATATATACATACAGGTGGACTGTGTTCGTTGTGTTATTTATGTTTGTGTCCGGCAAGAAAATGTTTCCAAAACAGGCACCCAAGCATGCCACATCGCATGAACACAACCACCGATCCAGACAAAACCGTCGTTCAAGTTTACCATACAACAATCCTTCCTCCTCATCGTGAAACCATGGGATCACAAATCCGTCGCCTGTTTAATATGATTCACTGTTTTGTGAATAATCTTCGAAGTGACTGGATCCCGATTGTTCCACTATACAAAGGCTTGACTGCATAACATCTTAGTCCTTTATGTTTCACCTTGTCACTCATGCATCAAGGACTCCACCATTGAATACATTCCAAAAATGCATAAAATTCGACATTATGCATAATCCATTACCATCTCGAGAAGTCACCCCGCTGTTCTTTTATGGTTTCTCTTTCGAAAACGTGTTTGTTTTGCTATTTTCATTCTTCCTCCGCAGCATCGTGTCTAATCTTAGCCAATCAGTATTACGATGACCTTATTCGTCAATTTTAGCACTCTCCAGAAAGGCACCCCGTCAACCTAGCACACCAGCAGTGAGGTATACCTGAGGTCTCACAGTAATATTTTTTCATGCGGCTTGTCGCTGGATCCATGATGTTTCATAGTACGCTGAATGTCTTCGATGGTGTGCGTGTGCTCGTGCAACCGCAAAATTGAGCTATACAAAACATCCATTTATTTTGGATGGAAAGTGGTGAACAGTTTTCGGATATGTTTGTGAACGCAACAGGTGTCGGCAAAATCATCTAATGGGTTTTTTAGTAGTTTTTCAATGAGCGCATTCATGGATTGACCAGCATACCTAATTTGTTCGCACCTCCATGTACGTATACTGGCTACCCAGCCATGGACAAAAAAGCTCACAGGAAAAGTGCATTTCGCTTTCACCATGAGTCCTGATCTTCGAGAACTTTTTTATGATAACGAGGTGCGAACAAACGTCGTCTAAGTACAGTTTTTTTCATTCCGTTGTTTTTCATTGCTATTTCGTCCCAATATAAATCTGATGACACATCTATAAAATTATGTGGTGCGCAGTTTTGCGCGTGTGATTCATTCGTTGATCGGTTAGTGCTTTCGATTTTATTTTTTGTTTTGCTTGTCCGACAAAACTTACCGTCAACCAACGTCAAAACATTCACCCACCGCGCAAACGTGCGGAGCTTTGTTAATGTAGTTTTTCGTCGCATGAAACTCATGAGTCATTTTTCATCATTCATAACTGTTATTATTCCGCATCTCTTACTTTCAAATCTCGATATCGCGATTTTTTTTATTCAAATCGGATTTTGGTTTGCCTGTTCGGTAGCCCCAAATTCAACCAGTTGGCTTCGGTGGTTTTTAGGTGAATTCGCACCAATTTAAAATATATAAGTTCGGTAGTTATGCATCAATGGTTCGAAAGTTAGTTAATTAGTTTTTGTCTCCGCCATTTGTTGGCAAAAAAAAACAATTAATTGGTCCGGCACACCGATCTCAAGCAAACTATAAAAGTGAGAAAATTGCAAGATTTCAAGCAATTATTCTAACTCATCGCAACTGAAATCAAGACAAAACAACACCCTGATTTTCAGTGCAGTTGCACTTCCAATGTTCAAAACCTCAACCTCTCTCTCCCAAACGCTGACTCAAAAACAATCAACAACAACAACTAGTTTTCTGTGTGGCATAATAACGTTCAGCACATAGTGGTCCTTCATAATAGTCCAGTAGTCGGTACTGGCAGAGGTACAGTACACTTCAGGCGAAATAGTTGAACTTCAGTTAAGTTAGTTTACGAGATTCAACACAGAGAGGGAAGCTCCGGTGTATAAAACCAGACCACGTACTGGAAGTGTACTAGATTTTGAAGTTGCGTGTCTATGCGATGCACTGTTTCGAGGAGTGGAAGCTGTTTTTCATTTTGTTTGGTTGCAAACGCAAACGCCTCGCGAGTTAGTGTCAACGCCGTGACCCAACCCTCTGTCGGACGGACTTAACACAAGTCCGCGCGAAAGTGTTTATGCAGTCTGAAAAAATGAATCGACGGGTTTTCGGGTATCACACTGTGACACGTTCTGTTAAACTTTTTTTGCGTGAAAATTGTGCTCAACAATTTCAAATTCGACTAACTTTTTATTGCACTCACAAGGAACAGCGCGCCGGAGAGATTTTTGATTTATAGAAACTCCCACCCGGTAATGTAAACGCATTTTTACACTTTTGTTGTCGAGACGGCGGATTGCGCTCATTGTTATCATCTTGTTTGGATGTTTGTTTGGCGGCATATCCCCTGGACTTTGAAGGCATTTATCGCAAACTTTACATCATGTTTTGGTGCAACTAATTTTCTATGAAATTTATATGAAAAGAAAAATTCCCTGTTCTTAGTATCTCAGGACAGTTATCTGAGGTTTTATTTATTGCTTGAAGCCACTTTTCTCGCCGCATCACAGCTCAAGGTTAGCGGACAGATCCTTATCTTTAGTGTGAACCGTGACGTTAAATTAAATTTTTCGCTACTGCACTATGTTTTTGCCGCATTCTGAGATTGCCACTGTATAAATGCGGGGTTTCTGCCTTGGGAACTCCTTTTTCAATTTACTTTTCTTTTAACTTCTGTTTTTTACGCTACTTGACAAAAAACGAACGTTTGAATTAATTGGGAAGCTTGGCTTGGCTGTAATAAATCACCAGTGGGCCGCTCGCAACCTGACTTCCATTTGCTTTTACATAAATGTTTCATGTTTTTTTTGCGTTCTCAACGGCGTTCGATTGCTTGCCGGTTTTTTTTTCTTCAAAAATCCAAAAAAACGTGCTTGCAACATGTTTTTGATCTGATTTTTTGATAATTTGAACGAACATCTAACCAATTGTAGGTAGTTGGTTGCTAAAAATGGGCGCCACACTGAATTAATATGACTTTTGGGGCGCCGCAAGGTCATCCCTTGTGTTCATTTTAATAAATTCAGTTACCAGTAAAATTTCGTTGAACATTTTTTGACATTTATTGAAATTATACGCCTATGGTGTCCATATCGTGTTTCATTGTTACTTGATTGTCATCCATATCCATAGGATTACCTAGAATGATCAATGCAGCGTTCTTCACGAAAAAAAGATATCCATAAACGTCAAAAATCTGCTCTATTTATGATGATCTATGCACACCACGGAGTTCGACTTTATGGCACCAGTTTAGGAGGAACAGATTTGCGAAGATGCAAAATCAAAATCTTTCAAGCAGGTTTGTATCTAATATTTGAACGCTCCGCCCCCGGTCCATAATAATGCTCTATTTATGTCGTCGAAAATTTTTTTGCCAAAAATATATTTTCCCATTAGTTTTAATAAATAGCTCATTATTCATTTCACCTGCTGTGTGCCTCGCTTCCGCAAGTTTGTGCATTGCGAACTCAGCGGGTGGGTCACATACAGTTCACAGCGTGTGGAGCGTGGCTCGTTCCAAAAAATCAGTTTTCTCATACACGATATCATACAAAAATCAGGCACTGTATCGCACTTATAAAAAGTTTCTGAATTTTTCCATAGTCTGGCTTGCCATGGACCTTTTCACGTCCGTCGGCCGCTCCAATTGCTCAAACAAACATTGGCACACAGCTATCCGTCGCTACATAGTAACTCGCTCTGGGATACGAGATTTGGTCAGATCTTCGAATGAGGCAGGCTTGCGCCGTGGTATATTCGGAATTTTTGGGAATATCAAACAGATTCGACCAGCGTAAACGTTATTTATTGCAGTTAGTATGCTCTGGTAATCATATCGCTGCCAAAAGCGCACGCTGGTCACATGAATGTCACATTTACAAAATGTTTGCGGTGTCAGTGCTTCTTTTCGGCACAGAGTCACTCTTATGTACATAGGTGTCTCCTTCCAAGATATGACACAAGGTGTCTGTTAGAAGTGTCCTTGTCGTTGTTCAGATACACGTGTATCTGATCATCATCAACATCATGCGATACCGTCCCGCTTCGTTATAATGGCATGATCGGGTTTCAGTCGGGGCCGTCTTCGGGTTGTTGTCACAAACATGAAGAACATTCACTGCTGTTGTTCCTGCTACGATACTGGAGGTCGCTTTTAGAAGGGCAGACTGTGCCTGTTTTCGGGTGTCAGTGTTTGTTTTGATCTGTGCACGCTTATTCGCAGGTTATTATTCGGCTGCGGCTGTTTGTCTCAAAAATATTCTTTCTCCTTTAAATGTGAGACAGAAATTTACATCTTGGAAAGGTATCGTGCCAGCTGTGGACTGATGTCGTTCTCTTAAAAAAGTCAGCAGGCACCAAACTTTCCTTCCAGTCGCAGACCAGGAGCTGAGCACATGTTGTCGCATGTTTTGGCGCGCCTGCGGCGCGCAACGACACAAGTTGCTCTGCCTGATATACATAGCACCGCGAATTAATCAGAAAGGTCATTATCGTATTTCATCGATCAAAAATGCCGCAATCACACACGTAGACAGGCATTCATCCGTCGCCCGTTTTCATAAAATGATGATTTCTTGTTGTTCTTATGTTTCTCGTTGATCTTGATCAGTCCTATGAGGGGGTGATATTGCCCATTATTTATCTATTTTGATATCCATATCGGCGCCCCGGTCGCGCGCTTCCTGTGCTTTTCTCATCATTGCGCATTTCAGTTCACTGCGGAAATTTTTACGATTTTTTGTTTTATGTATTTTATTTTGTTCTGGCGCGCTATTTTTTGTGGTCGCAATGTCCGAGTAGGTTTTTTTTACTTTTTGTGAACTCAGCAGCTCAACCGATTTTTTGTGTTTTACACGAAGGTTCTCAGGTTTTTTTTCACCTTTGTCTTGACAAAAAAACGTTTGTGTAAATGCACATGTCATGTTATCTTATGACTGAACAGGTATTGCCAGATGGTAAGTTTGAAAAACACATCTCTTTGTGTGCAAATCGGCTTGCTTTTTCTGACAGACCCCATGGTAAAGTAGAATAGTGACAGATTTTTTGAAAATCCAGCACTAAATTTTTTAGTTATGATTTTAGTGGCACATCTGTCGAAAGACAAAATTTGCACCGAGCACTTGTGAAGAAAATTTTTTGACAAGTGTACCATCAAGCTTCACTATGGTGGTCAAACTAATTTGATTGTGAAATGAGTTGAGTCTACCCACGGCAAAATCGGAGGATTACGCCGCTGCTCTCAATACCAGTACTTATGCACTTTTTATTCCACGTTCCGAAATTGAGTTCCTTTCTTTTTACGTTTTTTTTCAACTTGCAGTAGTCGCCGCCACAACAGCGGTGCCTTTTGGTAAATGAGGATTGAGTCGAGCTTCAGTTAAAAATGAATTAATAAAACAACTGTTCGATTTCAGTTTGCACAGACCTTTTGCTTTACCGCTATACATATACATATGTCTTCCCCACAAATCTTGTCAAAAATGTAACCCATCAGTCTGCGAATTGCAAAAAATGTGTATATGTCTTTTTTTATCTTGGCATCCCGATCGGCTTGACTATTTCTTATTATCTGACCACAACTACTTTTTTGCTTGTCAATGTTTTTTTTACTAAAAATAATAACACATTGTCCTGTCTGTGTTGCATCATTCATTTCGGTGAATTCCTTGATCTTGTTTCATTCTACGTAATATCTCATTTCGTCTGAAAGACAAGTAGCTGTTAGCCAAAGATTTCGCGTGTGTCTCCCGGAAATAGCGTGTATCTTTTTGGTGATTCACTCTCTGCAACTACAGTGCATACATAAGTGTAGTTTTGCCCCTGTGATTCAGCGCGCCAAGCCATCAAGTGTGAAATTCGATATATGTGAATTACATTTCAGCTTCGTTGTTTAGGTAGAAATTGCCGAATATTGGGATATGTAACCTTAGCACATCACACTCACACTATGTGAACCCATACATATTGTAACAACTTTGGTGTCATGTTTTCGGTCTGAGAAGAGGCTCAGATATGCGCATGGATTAGTTCCATTTGTGCATAACTGGCGATAGTACCCAACAATGGCATTACATCATACGCATTACGCACCTTTGCGGCTACTTATAGATATTCGCATTGCGTGAAATTTGTTTACGTTTCATGTTCATTCATATTCGTGGTGTGAAATTTCGACCTCAGCTATGTATGTATACCTAAACGTGCATGCATGCCGAAGTGAGGCACATCATACATTACGTATCCAATCACTGCAACACAGCGTGACTCGTGTGAAATTGTAAATAATAATAATAATTTTGCAATGCACGTCCTCTATGACGTTGATATCCATATCTGCCGATTACCCCCACTGTGTCAGTAATTTGTTCGTCTTGCCTATACGTTCAACCGTCATTGCAAAGGATGGGGCCTTTGACCCATGCTCGAACACGCATACAGTACCAGCTGCAATTTTTGGCTGATTGGCGGCAAAGCCTGCCGCGCCTGCGGAGGCGCGGCGGAGGCGCGGCAGGCTCGTATGCGACCGCTTATGCACTGAGCCTGCAAAGCCTGCAGGCGCGGCACACTGCTATCTTTTGTATTGAGCCTGCGCCTGCAGGCGCGGCAGGCTTTGCCGCCAATCAGCCAAAAATTGCAGCTGGTACTGTATCACATGCAGTTTGGTCAAAACCTTTCTCTGAAATCGTTAGTTTAATCTTTCGAGCTGTGCATTGGTTTTTGACTGAATGTGTCTCAGCTTACCATTTATGGGAAATTCCCGGTTTCGCTGACACTTAATTCTACACACTAATTGTGGATTTATTACTTACATAATTTACATAATTGTTTGCACACTTGAATTGTGTATCGACTTGTTTACATTTAGAAATCCCCAACTGCATGCCTATGTATTTCATCACATCACTCTTATCAATGAACATGCATCGTTCGTGTAAATGTGTTGTCATTTTTCACTCTTTTATTCCGACCGCACCCTCAGCCCATATGATTATGCATTATTAGCCAACTGGATATACATCATTGCATGCTGATCATAATGTTTCGCATTGTAAACACTGAAATCCTGTCCTGAAACAGAAGCCATCTGCATCAAATAACACTTGACTTCAGACTTTATTTCATCCCTCACAGTGGAGCACATTTGCACATTTTGTAAGACACCACCAAGATGCTTATCACTTCTGGCAAGGATTATGGCAGTCCCGCAGGGTGTGCTTAGTAGTGTCGTAGTAATCTGCAACGTCATGTTCTAATGCTAATCACTTCAACTATTCAAATTTATGTATATGATGACTGAAAGAGCGCGCGTTTAGCATGTGTCGCCACCGGGGGTTCCGGTCAGAATTTTAGGTTGCAATTTGCCAAAATACTCGCCCCATTTTGGTGTGAAGCAAGCCTGACTGGTTCATAGACCGGTCCGATCAGTTTTTGCGTGGATCCTCCGCGAAAGTAACCAGATTTGTTCCCATCGGCGGCTTTCGCTTTCTGTCGCTCGCTAAACACAGCGAATTTAGGTTCATATCAAAGATTCTAGACGACGTTCCCCCAACCGATATGGAGCACTGTATGAATGTGAACGCTAAAAGCTTTCATTAAGCCGGCGTTTCGGCGACGGACACCTAATTCTTCCATTATTTAGCTTGTTCCCATACATTCGGCTGCTTGTCGCGGTCTTGCTCGTAATAAGATGATTTTGATGAGAACATTAATGTTCAACATGTGGTATTTTACGACTTGAGGGCACTACATACATGTATATATACATAATTGTGGAGCATAAATATGAGCGCCAAGGTGTGGCGATTTCAAACATCACAATCGCACGGAGAAGGGACAACATTGTCCGACAGTGCGAATTTTAGCATTATCAAATTATAATCTGCTGATTATTTGTCGCATATTCGTTTGAATTCTCAATATTATTCAAGATGCATATACAAGTCGGCCACGTTTTGTCACGGACCCAGCCCAGTGACTGAATTTTTACTGTCCTGCAAGTGTTACCCATCTGGACATGGGCTCCCCTGGCACTCTTGCAAAGCAATGGGCCCAGCTTTTTATGACATGTTCCAAAGAGGCTTTACTACCAACTAATCAAGTCCTTTTTGTGCGACTGTGCTAAGCTGAAATGAATCGCTCGTGTCCCCCTATGTCTTGTTGCAAGTGGCAGAATATGGGACACAAATTTCACTGCGGTATGGCTCCGCTGCAAGGTTTTCACCTTGAAGAATCAGGAAAATCATTGTCTCGACTTGTCTCTCCCTGATCCAATTGGTGACAATTGCACGTTTCCGAGCGAACGCGCGCGAGGTTTTAATTTTGGTTCGAACACTGCACTTGCTATCGTACGTAACCCTGTGTCCCGTGCCAAGGTAACTTAAGTACATTACTATGTAGAGTACGGAACCCTGGACCATAATTTATTGGGGCCTGGGCATTACGGCAAGTGCGCTATTATACTTGCTGGGGCATCAGAATACCCCCACCCCCAAGAAAGGACAATACACGCATGGGACGGTGGACCACCTTAACATCATCGCAATGTATGCCCAAAGTGCCTATGGTCACCCAAGTGTCACACACAAGGTGTTCCTAACCTTGCAGTACGTGTGACCCAATGTTCTAACAACTACAGTGGGTATGGTCAGTGTTCGGTTTCAGTGACCTCAG
>JASAMV010003782.1:0-15137 GCA_030248065.1 Rhynchonema sp. JSB1_4
CCCTAGGTACAGTAGGTAGGTTGCCGCCCCTCGCCTGGTACAGTAGGTAGGTTGCCGCCCCACCTAACTTTTCACCCAAAACATTCATTTTTGGCTTAAAATTGCATAAAATTAGCATATTTGTCGGCAAATAGGCGAAAAATCGCGCGCTGCGCGCGAAATTAGTGTTTTAGGCCTCATTTTCTTCAGTATTTAGACATAAAAAATTTCGGTTTCCAGATGACCCCCCCCCCGAGCTCGACTGGTACGGGAGGTAGGTTGCCGCCCCGCATTTTGGGTGGTACAGTAGGTTGCCGCCCCGCCTGGGTAGCTACACCACTGGGGGGGACCCCCCCCCACCGCCCCCCAAGTACTACCCTGCTGTACACCACTATCAAGCCTTAATTACACTACAGTATAGGGGATGTTACTTAGGGGGGGCTCTATTCCGGGGTAGGCCTGGGCACAATACCACTTTTGACACCCAATACCAATACCCAATACCAATACCGGCCCTGTACCAATACCCAATACCAATACCAAATTGGTGACCCAATACCAATACCGGGTGAGACCCAATACCAATACCAATACCCAATACCAGATCAATACTACTGAAGTGCCTGGTATTGGGTTTGGTATTGGGTTGGTATTGGTATTGAGTATTGGGTATTGGGTTGGTATTGGTATTGGGTATTGGTCTTAGTATTGGTTTGGTATCAGAGGTGGGAATCGGGCCGGGTTACCTCGGCCCGGCCCGGCCCGACGAGGTCCGGGGGTCGGCCCGGCCCGGCCCGGCCCGATTGTTCGGGCCGGGAAGTCCGGCCCGGCCCGGCCCGACCTGGAAAAAGTCGGCCCGGCCCGGTCCGGCCCGATTTTTTCGGCCCGACTTTTTCTGATGACATTTTGAAGCAATTTTTTGGTGCAAAAATTACTGTTTTTTTGTTTAAAAATACCTGGTAATTATGGAAGTCGGTACTGATTTGCAGAATCGTGAGAAATTTTGGCAAATTTAGCCTAAAAAATCACGATTTTTTATTGAAATTCGATGATGTCGGGCCTTTTCGGGCCGGCCACCCCGGCCCGGCCCGGCCCGACATTCCGGAAAGTCGGCCCGGCCCGACCGTTCGGGCCGAACGTCGGGCCGGGCCGGGCCGGGCCGGCCCGATTCCCACCTCTGTTTGGTATTGAGTTTTTGGTCTGGTATTGGGTTGGTATTGGGTTTGGTATTGGTTTGGTATTGGGTTTTGAGTCGGGTATTGGGTTTGGTATTGGTTTGGTATTGGGTTTTTCTGGATTAGTATTGGGTATTGGTTTTGACCCAATACCTGGACAAACCCAATACCAATACCCAATACCAATACCAGGCCATCTTCAATACCAATACCCAATACCCAATACCAGAATTAGACCCAATACCAATACTAAACACTGGTATTGGTATTGGTATTGGGTGGTATTGGTATTGGGTATTGGGTATTGTGCCCACCCATATTCCGGGGGGGGGGGCTCTATTAATTCACTGACCCCTTTTTGGGGGGCTGTATTACGGGGGGGCTCTATTCCGGGGGGGGGGGGCTGTATTTAGGTTTTTACGGTATATTCCGGGAGAAAAAAAGGGGAGGGGCCAAAAACCCAAAAAGAAACAACCGACCAAAAAAAGCAAAATAAATGTACCTATGTACCACTATCAATCCTTAATACACTACTGTATAGGGGATGTTACTTAGGGGCAGTGTAGTGGCTGGGGGGGGATGGGGGGGGATTCCCCCCCTAAGGAGTAGGTACCTTGCAACCACCCCTTGGGGGGGGTGGGGGGGGAAGGGTAGGTACCTTGCAACCACCCCGGAGGGTACCTTGCAACCAGTGGTGTCGTTGGGAAATCAAAAAGTCAGGATACCGGATACCCAAAATCCAAAATTTTCGGATACCGGATACCCAAAATGAAAAATCTCGGATACCAGGGGGGGGGGGGGTTGCTCCCTAAAATAAAAAATCTCGGATACCCAGGGGGGGTTGTTCAAAAAAAGTCAATTTTTTAAGAGGAAAATTGAGCAAAATCGGTGTTGAAAGCACAAAAAATGGTCATTTTGGGGGTTATGCTTGCGCTAGCAAGCGATTTTGAGCATTTTGGAGGTAAAAATGGGCGATTTTTACCGTTTTCGGAAAATTTTTAGGGTAGGATACCCTTGGACAAAAAGTCAGGAGACCGGATACCCCTGGGTGAAAAAATCAAGATACCGGATACCGGATACTAAACCCCCCCCCCTTCCCCCCCAACGACACCACTGCTTGCAACCATAAATTTATGGTTTTTATAGGCAAAAATGGGTGTTTTTCGACCTCAAAACCCCAAGAATCGCGCGCTCCGCGCACAAACCTCCATATAATAGCTATTTTGGGCAAATTTTCGGCCAAAATGCAAAAAAGTACCATTTTTTCGGCCAATTTTGCAGAAAAAAGCATGCAAAAAACACCCTTTTTTCGGACCCCAGGGGTACCTTGCAACCTTCTGGAGGCTGGGTAGGGGGGTACCTTGCAACCATCTGGATCCATCCCCCCCAAGGGTACCTTGCAACCATCTGCCTGCCACTACACTGCTTAGGGGGGGGCTCTATTCCGGGGGGGGGCTCTATTAATTCACTGACCCCATTTTGGGGGGCTGTATTACGGGGGGGGCTCTATTCCGGGGGGGCTGCTGTATTTAGGTTTTTACGGTATTCTGCAGAAAATTTTCGAATTTTTTTCAGCTTTTTGGACTTTTTTAGTTTTCAACCCTTGAAAATTGGCTGACCGGGCCGGGCCGGGCCGACCTGCAGCCCTCCACCGGGCCGGGCTGGGCCGGACTTTTCGCCGTTTCCGATCTCGTACCGATCTCGTCTCTGTTTCAGGAATTCGGAATTTCTTATTCAATTATCGACGGAGGAGAACGTCAGCATGGTTATCGCCCGGAGAGGGTGGCCCAAAAGATCGAGCTCTGCCTAAGGGTTTGCCAGTCCTCCACAAGCGCATACAGTTAAATGATCAGGGCCCGGTTCACAGAAGCCGAATTACCTTAACCTAAGCCTTGACTTTAACTAACCCACAACACACAAAAGACTCGCCGCCCCCCCGCGCCCCCGCCCCCCCGCACGAACCCCCCACCCTTAACACTAGTGTTAACTTTAACACTAACACCAGCGTCAACATAAACGTAAACATAAAAAAATCCGTCGCGTTTTTGCTCGTCAATTTCTCTTTCAGATTTGCGTTCTTCATGTTAACGTTAAGCGCTAACGTTAACGTTAACGTTTTGGTGTTAAGGCTAAGGTTTAAGTTAAGGTTAAGGTAATCCGCTTCTGTGGACCGGGCCCGGTGTACCGTACGGTCAAATTTCTGACACCAAAGTAAAGTTTTAAAGCTCGTGGCTAGAAGAGCTGCAACTAAAATCACAAGATATTCGCCGAGAAGAAAAGACAGCTCTGAATTTATTGACCATCGGCAGCTCGATATTCAGACCAAGTGAATTCTCCACTTATTAGATCAAAACAGCAAGGCAACAAGAAACAAGTTATTTTCAAGCAGCAAGCGCTCCACAGTGCCGCGAAGTGCCGAATACACCAAAACCTGTGCCTCACATCTGCGGGGATGAGACATGAATGCGAAGAAAAAAGAAAGAAAACGACCAATAATCGGTGTTTTTAGCGTAGCGCGCGATTTTTGCCTATTTGTGGTGAAAAATACCGATTTTGAGACAAAAATGTCAATTTTGGGTTCGAAATGTGTTGACTATAGATAGATTGTTCCCAAAATTTGTTGACGATAGATAGATTTGCCCATATGTGTTGACGATAGATAGATGAAATCAAAAAGTGTTGACGATAGATAGATGAATTTGGGGGGGGGCGGGGGGGGGGGGGGGGGGGGGGGGGGGGGGGGGGGGGGGGGTCCCCCCCTAGGTACAGTAGGTAGGTTGCCGCCCCTCGCCTGGTACAGTAGGTAGGTTGCCGCCCCACCTAACTTTTCACCCAAAACATTCATTTTTGGCTTAAAATTGCATAAAATTAGCATATTTGTCGGCAAATAGGCGAAAAATCGCGCGCTGCGCGCGAAATTAGTGTTTTAGGCCTCATTTTCTTCAGTATTTAGACATAAAAAATTTCGGTTTCCAGATGACCCCCCCTAGCTCGACTGGTACAGTAGGTAGGTTGCCGCCCCGCATTTTGGGTGGTACAGTAGGTTGCCGCCCCGCCTGGGTAGCTACACCACTGGGGGGGACCCCCCCCACCGCCCCCCCAAGTACTACCCTGCTGTACACCACTATCAAGCCTTAATTACACTACAGTATAGGGGATGTTACTTAGGGGGGGCTCTATTCCGGGGTAGGCCTGGGCACAATACCACTTTTGACACCCAATACCAATACCCAATACCAATACCGGCCCTGTACCAATACCCAATACCAATACCAAATTGGTGACCCAATACCAATACCGGGTGAGACCCAATACCAATACCAATACCCAATACCAGATCAATACTACTGAAGTGCCTGGTATTGGGTTTCGTATTGGGTTGGTATTGGTATTGAGTATTGGGTATTGGGTTGGTCTAAAAGTTTTTTTTTGGTATTGGTATTGGGTATTGGTCTTAGTATTGGTTTGGTATCAGAGGTGGGAATCGGGCCGGGTTACCTCGGCCCGGCCCGGCCCGACGAGGTCCGGGGGTCGGCCCGGCCCGGCCCGATTGTTCGGGCCGGGAAGTCCGGCCCGGCCCGACCTGGAAAAAGTCGGCCCGGCCCGGTCCGGCCCGATTTTTTCGGCCCGACTTTTTCTGATGACATTTTGAAGCAATTTTTTGGTGCAAAAATTACTGTTTTTTTGTTTAAAAATGCCTGGTAATTATGGAAGTCGGTACTGATTTGCAGAATCGTGAGAAATTTTGGCAAATTTAGCCTAAAAAATCACGATTTTTTATTGAAATTCGATGATGTCGGGCCTTTTCGGGCCGGCCACCCCGGCCCGGCCCGGCCCGCCCTTCCGGAAAGTAGGGCCCGCCCGCCCGTTCGGGCCGGAAACCTCGGCCCGGCCTGGCCCGAACGTCGGGCCGGGCCGGGCCGGGCCGGCCCGATTCCCACCTCTGTTTGGTATTGAGTTTTTGGTCTGGTATTGGGTTGGTATTGGGTTTGGTATTGGTTTGGTATTGGGTTTTGAGTCGGGTATTGGGTTTGGTATTGGTTTGGTATTGGGTTTTTCTGGATTAGTATTGGGTATTGGTTTTGACCCAATACCTGGACAAACCCAATACCAATACCCAATACCAATACCAGGCCATCTTCAATACCAATACCCAATACCCAATACCAGAATTAGACCCAATACCAATACCAAACACTGGTATTGGTATTGGTATTGGGTGGTATTGGTATTGGGTATTGGGTATTGTGCCCACCCATATTCCGGGGGGGGGCTCTATTAATTCACTGACCCCTTTTTGGGGGGCTGTATTACGGGGGGGCTCTATTCCGGGGGGGGGCTGTATTTAGGTTTTTACGGTATATTCCGGGAGTGCCCCAGTGAAAACAAGTACCGTAAAAATCTAAATAGAAGGGGGGGCTCTATTAATTCACTGAACCCATTTTGGGGGGCTCTATTACGGGGGGGGCTCTATTCCGGGGGGGCCTCTATTAATTCACTGACCCGAACCTGAAAAAATTGTTCCCAGAAATACCCCCAAAAACCCCTAAAAAGGGGTTTGAAAGGATGTTTTTTCGCTTGTAATCGCATTTATTCGTGTCTAATCGTCAATAAGAGGCGTATTATGTGCTCTGAACGAACAACAAACGTGCATAAATGTACCTATGTACCACTATCAAGCCTTAATACACTACTGTATAGGGGATGTTACTTAGGGGCAGTGTAGTGGCTGGGGGGGGATGGGGGGGGATTCCCCCCCCCTAAGGAGTAGGTACCTTGCAACCACCCCTTGGGGGGGATGGGGGGGAAGGGTAGGTACCTTGCAACCAGTGTAGTGGCAGGCCCATGTGTGGGAGGTAAGTATGATGCGGGGTTGGGACCGGAAGCGTGAGAGGTATGATTTTGGTCACCCAAAAAGGCGAAAAAACACCGTTTTTGTGATACAATTTTGGCCAAAAATTGAGGTAAAAATAGTACTTTTTTCAAAATTTTCGCCGAAAATCGCCTAAAAATAGGTATTATGGGTGGGTTTGCGCGCGGAGCGCGCGATTTTTGGGAAAATAAGGTCGAAAAAACACCGATTTTTGCCTTAAAAAGGTATAAAATTGCTTGTGAGAGGTATGATTTGGAGTTGTGAGAGGTAAGTACTCAACCCCCCCCCAACCCCCCCTCGGGTTTTGTGGTAGGTAAGTACTGAGAGGGGGGGGTAACCCCCCCCCCCCACCCCCCCCCCCCAGCCACTACTATGCTTGCAACCACCCCGGAGGGTACCTTGCAACCAGTGGTGTCGTTGGGAAATCAAAAAGTCAGGATACCGGATACCCAAAATCCAAAATTTTCGGATACCGGATACCCAAAATGAAAAATCTCGGATACCAGGGGGGGTTGCTCCCTAAAATAAAAAATCTCGGATACCCAGGGGGGGTTGTTCAAAAAAAGTCAATTTTTTAAGAGGAAAATTGAGCAAAATCGGTGTTGAAAGCACAAAAAATGGTCATTTTGGGGGTTATGCTTGCGCTAGCAAGCGATTTTGAGCATTTTGGAGGTAAAAATGGGCGATTTTTACCGTTTTCGGAAAATTTTTAGGGTAGGATACCCTTGGACAAAAAGTCAGGAGACCGGATACCCCTGGGTGAAAAAATCAAGATACCGGATACCGGATACTAAACCCCCCCTTCCCCCCCCCCCAACGACACCACTGCTTGCAACCAGAGGTCGCAATCGGGCCGGGTTTGGCCGGCCCGGCCCGGCCCGAGCCCCCAAATCTCCGGCCCGGCCCGGCCCGGCCCGACCCGTACCCCCAAATCTCCGGCCCGGCCCGGCCCGAACCCCCAAATCTCCGGCCCGGCCCGGCCCGGCCCGGCCCGAATTTTTGGCTCAGATTTTAACCCAATTTTTGTCATAATTTTTGCGATTTTTGAATCTATTTTTTTGGTTGAAAATTCATTGTTTTCCATGAAAAAGTCGCCAGATAGACAATACCAATGGTGTGGCTGGGGGTGGGGTCCCCCCTAGCGTACAGTAGAAGATAGGTAAGGTAGATGACGCGCCATCCTGGTACAGTAGATAGGTCGCCGCCCCCCGGCTGGTACAGTAGGTTGCTATTTTTGGCTCAAAATGGTATAAAATCGATTATTTTTCACTCCATATAATAGAAAAATCGCGCGCTGCGCGCGAAATGAGGCCCCCAAGCCCCAAGCTCGGCCGGTACAGTAGGTAGGTTGATTGCAGGTCTTTGTAGTGGTACAGTAGGTTGATTGCACGCCTGGGTAGCCACACCACTGGACAATACTGATCACTTACTTGCTGAATCCGTCAGAAATTTTAGTATTTTTGACAAAAAAACCCCTACTTTTTCAGTAAAATAAGTCACTTCAGAAGCTTCGGGCCGGGGTGCCCGGCCCGGCCCGGCCCGACCCTCCAAATCTCCGGCCCGGCCCGGCCCGGCCCGATCAAAAAGCCCAAAATCGCGGCCCGGCCCGGCCCGGCCCGGCCCGGCCCGGCCCGGCCCGACGTCGGGCCGGCCCGATTGCGACCTCTGCTTGCAACCATAAATTTATGGTTTTTATAGGCAAAAATGGGTGTTTTTCGACCTCAAAACCCCAAAAATCGCGCGCTCCGCGCACAAACCTCCATATAATAGCTATTTTGGGCAAATTTTCGGCCAAAATGCAAAAAAGTACCATTTTTTCGGCCAATTTTGCAGAAAAAAGCATGCAAAAAACACCCTTTTTTCGGACCCCAGGGGTACCTTGCAACCTTCTGGAGGCTGGGTAGGGGGGTACCTTGCAACCATCTGGATCCATCCCCCCCAAGGGTACCTTGCAACCATCTGCCTGCCACTACACTGCTTGGGGGGGGGGCGCTCTTCCGGGGGGGGGCTCTATTAATTCACTGACCCCATTTTGGGGGGCTGTATTACGGGGGGGGCTCTATTCCGGGGGGGCTGCTGTATTTAGGTTTTTACGGTATTCTGCAGAAAATTTTCGATTTTTTTTCAGCTTCAAATTTCAAATTCAAATTTTATCTGCAAGCTTACGCGAAGACCTTCACAAGATCCGGAAAAACCCTTTTTTTTGGACCCAAAAAACAAGCTTTTTGGACTTTTTTAGTTTTCAACCCTTGAAAATTGGCTGACCGGGCCGGGCCGGGCCGGGCCGGGCCGACCTGCAGCCCTCCACCGGGCCGGGCTGGGCCGGACTTTTCGCCGTTTCCGATCTCGTACCGATCTCGTCTCTGTTTCAGGAATTCGGAATTTCTTATTCAATTATCGACGGAGGAGAACGTCAGCATGGTTATCGCCCGGAGAGGGTGGCCCAAAAGATCGAGCTCTGCCTAAGGGTTTGCCAGTCCTCCACAAGCGCATACAGTTAAATGATCAGGGCCCGGTTCACAGAAGCCGAATTACCTTAACCTAAGCCTTGACTTTAACCTTAACACTAGTGTTAACTTTAACACTAACACCAGCGTCAACATAAACGTAAACATAAAAAAATCCGTCGCGTTTTTGCTCGTCAATTTCTCTTTCAGATTTGCGTTCTTCATGTTAACGTTAAGCGCTAACGTTAACGTTAACGTTTTGGTGTTAAGGCTAAGGTTTAAGTTAAGGTTAAGGTAATCCGCTTCTGTGGACCGGGCCCGGTGTACCGTACGGTCAAATTTCTGACACCAAAGTAAAGTTTTAAAGCTCGTGGCTAGAAGAGCTGCAACTAAAATCACAAGATATTCGCCGAGAAGAAAAGACAGCTCTGAATTTATTGACCATCGGCAGCTCGATATTCAGACCAAGTGAATTCTCCACTTATTAGATCAAAACAGCAAGGCAACAAGAAACAAGTTATTTTCAAGCAGCAAGCGCTCCACAGTGCCGCGAAGTGCCGAATACACCAAAACCTGTGCCTCACATCTGCGGGGATGAGACATGAATGCGAAGAAAAAAGAAAGAAATGACCAATAATCGGTGTTGTTTGGCTCACTGAGCACGTAGGAGAATGTTGGGTGCATCAGAAAAAATCTATCGCCTTATTTATTAGTGACAGCACCCTTCAACCTGTCTCCGCCAACAAAACGCAACTCCAGGTTGTTGTCAGTAAAAGTCAACTGCAGTGGGGCTGAACGTGTAAACAGCAGCAGTTACAACAGACCAAAACTGACGAACGTCACAAAAGAAACGCCACATTTTGGTTGGCGCGCTCTCTTGGCTGGCTGGTGCACAATTCTTCTCTGGAAAACGTTTGCTGATGATTGTCCAAGCAACCAGCGCAATGAAAAGTGCGGACAGGAAGACGCGACGAGAAAACAGAAGCATCAGCATTGCACACAGTCAGCCAGAACAGACAGAAAAAGCAGGCGGCAGCAGAATGGGTATGCCACCAACACGCCTGCCAAGGCCGTGCGCATAGCGACCAGCCCGGCCACACTGTGTTGGCAAAAACACACACACATGCAGTCACGTGCGTATAGGGCAATGACAACACATGTAGTCCAGCCACCAGCTCATGAGACGACGTTTTTTAAAGCTTGCTTGGCCGCATTCAAAAATGCTCCAGACACACGTGTTTTCGCAAACAAAAGAAAGAGATTGGCTGAGGGAGATGATGACAAGTTCCAGCTGGCTGACCTCAATTTGTTGCGTGCTTACGCGAACAGCAGCGATGTTCAGCACACAAATGTTTTGGGAGTCAAAAGGGAATTTACGCACCGAGTGGAGAGCGTGTTTTTAAAAAATACGTGCGTTTCTCTTTCTTTCATTTCCGAAATACGTGGAACCGGAACATTGTTGGATCCGC
Organism: Rhynchonema sp. JSB1_4; assembly: GCA_030248065.1. NCBI lineage: Eukaryota > Metazoa > Nematoda > Chromadorea > Monhysterida > Xyalidae > Rhynchonema > Rhynchonema sp. JSB1_4. The sequence goes on from JASAMV010003782.1 coordinate 9,944, forward strand.
ACAAGCCAATTTCAAAAAAAGTCGTCTCATGAGTTCGTGGCTGGACTATACAGCATTACTCCCCATTACACACAAGGATGGGTTAGACCACATGACTTGGCTCTGCAGATGTGCACAGTGCACCTAACGCTTCGCGGATACACCGGTTGTGAGACATCGTCGCTCTTTGTCACATGGTCGCGCGTTATGTGAATTACAACATATCCGGCTGTTAGGGAAAGCTGGAAGCCTAAGCCGAGGCCGAAGCGTAGGCCTAAGCCTAAGCCTAAGCCTGAGCCTAAACCCGAGCTAGTTGAAAATACGCGCGACCAAGTCAAAACGCGCGGCGATGTCCCCGGACCGATACACCGTCAAGCCCAGAAACGAAGGCATTCAGCCCCCAGTTCAGATGGATATTGCGATTCTGTTGTTCGGTCGGTGCCCAGGAAATCTGGGGAAATCTTGTTCACTGACGGTACTTGATAATCAAAGGTGGAAAGTCTGAGCACTGTCAACCGTTCTTTAACGTCGCATCCATGATAATCAAAATTCGAATGTATGTACAGTATGTGAACGAAAGGACATCCGGAATAATAAAAAATTATCACGCGACTACGAGAATACAAAGCAGCTTGTGTCTTTCGTTGGATGGGATTAATGCACAAAGACAGACATGTTGGTTCTTCTTGTCGCAACATGTTCAGAGCGTGGTGACAAAGCCGCCCGGTTTACAGATCACAATTGTCAGAGAGAGTTCGCGTGGTGTTATCAATTGTTTTATGATCTAGCGGCGTGCTTGGGTAAGACCAAGTGACAATCACAGATCTTGCCAAATGAAAAATCTGACAATATACTGTGTCAGGAACAGGGTTGGATTAAAAAAAAAGTAAAAATTTTTTTTGTAAAAAAAAAATTTTTTTTTTTTTAAAAAAAGTTGGCCACTTTTTTTATTTTAAAATTTTAAAAAGTAAGTCCATTTTTTTTATTATTTTTCCCCTTTTTTTCGTTATTTTCTCACTTTTTTAAGGTAAAAATGTATGTTTTCATGCGTTTTATTGCTCATCATTCTCAAAAAATCGCCTGCGGCGCTTATATTTCAGTTTAAAATGGCGTTGTAATGGACTCATACAGTTCCCAGACATCCCAACAATCGCTGCACGTATAATATAGGACACCCCATACCGTATACTGTGCAGTTATTGAGCTATCGACGTAAGCTATCAACAGACTCCACTTTGCTCGCCTATTTGCAGTTGTGTGGATTTGTCATTTGTTGCTTTTGTCACACAACATGAGTGTAGTGTAACTCTTTATCTCTCTTCAAATTTATCCCCAAATTCACAAACAGAAGGTTGGTCTTCCCTTTGTCATATATGCCCACAGAGTTACCTTCGGGCGGGTTCTCAAATTATGACCAAATGGGCTAGATCGCAGGTGATCGACATAAACATGCAAGTCAGTGGAGAAGTTCTCTTTAGTGTCCCTCAAAACATACCTAAGTAACATGATTTCAGAAATTTCATTTTTCTAGAAACCAATTTTTTGGGGGTCCGGAATAAAAAAAAAGTGATTTTTAAAAAAAAAATTTTAAAAAGTTTTTTTTTTAAAAAAAAGTTCGATAATAAAAAAATTTTTTAATCCAACCCTGGTCAGGAATGGATGCTGCTGCAATCGATGCTGCATGAACTTTTGGGTCACCCTATACGATTTACGTTAAGTTGATGAACCAACAGGCAACAGCAAAGACAACAGCTTGCTTCCAAGCAAGCGATAGCCTTGAATGTGATGATATGAAATATAAACCAGTCAGATGCTCCAAGGATGAATAGCATAATACAAAAGATGATATCGCATGGCACAGTGAAGACGATTACTTCCGATTTGCGCTTGTTATTCTTGTTTTTTTCGTTCCTTGCGGAGATAAACAGTGGACCGCAACAAAGGCTTGGCGTTGGTTTCGGTCCTCGGGTGACTGATTTTACGATTTTTTAGAGAATCGGGTTTTTATCTTCTACGTGTTTTTGTAAAACTGAAAAGCGCGTTCTTTCATCGTACCCTTGGATCTCAGGCGGAATCCCAGATTGGTGTTGGCTGGCAGCAGCTTGCCCAGATTCAGATGGCAGGCAGAGCAGATAGCAGAATATTCCAGGTGGTAAGGCGCTGACAAACACGGTTTCGTAATATTCCTTATTTCAATTCCGGATTTTCTGTGGCCGGGTAACTTCATTAGAACATGCGCGCATGAAAATTTATACAAAGGGCACACATGCCGATTGCGCATACAAAGAACCAAGGCTTGAATTGATTAGTCCCTGGGCAAAAGTTGTTGTAATCAAGGAAATGAATGCGCAGGCTCGACATTTGTCGACGGCAACGTCGGATCGTAAAAATGAAAACGCACAACAAGCCATAAAGCCATCAACTATACACCAAATAAAGTAATAAAATACGTATTATGTGACCAAATCTAACATCGCAATCAGGGTTGGGCAAAAAAAAAATTTTTTTTTTAAAAAAAAATTTTTTTTTTAAAAAAAACAAGGTTTTTGAAAAAATTTTTTTTTTTAAAAAAAAATTTTTTTTTTAAAAATTTTCGGGGGAACAAAATGTTCTAAAACGTCCAAAAATGGCCTTTTTGGGGGTTATTTTTTGTCATTTTTTCTCAAGGGTCGAAAAATTTTCTTCACAAAATCACCTTTGGGGCATGTATTTGGTACCTAAGATACCCCAAATGATGTAATAATACCTTCCCGTGATACATGGGACACAGTATGCACGTGCCTACGTGGTACTTCGATGTCATACCCCATCAGGTCGGTCATATACGACTGATTCAGCTACCCGACAAGTATTTCTGCAGCTAATATTCTCAATTCTGTGTGGTTTATGAGTGAATCTTGCTTATTCGGGCACAAACTGTTGTGTCCGATACCACAGAGCAGCAATCATCGGTCCATATCAAGCACAGACTGTTGGATCGCACCTAAATCACGTAAACACCCTTGATAACTGATGCAAACCAAGTCACAAAAGTGACTTGTCAATTAAAGTTGCATTTTTTCGCGATTTTGCGCGTTTTTTAGGCAAATTTGGTAAAATTTCCCCGTATCTCAGACTTTTTAAAAAAAAATTTTTTTTTTTAAAAAAAAATTTTTTTTTTTAAAAAAAAAACTTGTTTAAAAAAAAATTTTTTTTTTCCAACCCTGATCGCAGTTCCAACGCGCATTTTTTTACGAACGAATACGATATTTTCATAAAAATTATTCTCACGGGTGCAGTGAAAGTGCGAACACGATGCTGAAAACCGCATGATCCATCAGGTTGGATCATTTGTTTTCGCATTGCTTTATTACGATTTGGTGTGAAGTTGGCTGCCGCACCAAACTTTTGCATAAAGCACCTAACGAAGAAAATTACAGTTTAGCTCAACAATAAATTTGTTACGCGCAAAAGAATCTTTATTTATTTTGTCGTGATGGCCATTGTTTGAATGGCGTCACCGCACGTTTTTTTTAACGAAATTATTACAAAACGTGAAACCAATGCACTACCGGATAACATGTTTGTTGTTTATGTCACACTGCTCTCGGGGCTGGCCGATTTAACGTGTAATGTACGTACAGTGTCAAATTACCTGTAAATAAAGTCTGCACCTGAAAATCAGCAATACCATAATTACGGACAAAAATCACTCGCAGCTGTCAGAAAAGACACCAATCTTTTGCGTGATTTATCCTGGGCCATAAGGACCAGTAATAGTGTACACGGAGTAATGTACCATCCGGGCGTTTCAACTAGTTTAGGGACACTGATACCGGTATTTTGTTGCACAAGAAAAGATTTTCGCTGATGGGTTTTTGTTGCGCTGTTGCATCTGACAAAATATTCACAACGCTCCATGTTTCACGAGCACAACAATAGTAGATTAGAAATAAATGTAACATTTTACACTTTGGTGTGTCAATATTACGTGCAGATCTGGGGGCCTATCCAGGGTCAAAGTTGCGCACAACGGCGTGTGGTGCAAAATATCGCTGCTTTGATATTATTATTGATCAGGCAAAAAAGTCGAAAACAACGACCATACATTGGGGCTGACTCATATGCTTTGTCCATTGTTTTTCATCCGTTTGTTAGTGAGATACTTTCAACGGATTAGCGCTTCTCTTTGAAAGTCCTGCTTTGAAGTTGCACTTGTTCACTCGCGTGTGTTTCAAGGGTGATAAATTCTAATCAGCAGAAAGAGCGGGGAGCGGCAATAAAAATTCCCTAAATTGGTTCAATCTAGGCGGTATTGGCATGGCAGAGAGTGGACTGGTATTTGCCATATTGACCGATGCCCGGTGCTGTGAGCGGCCTTCTGTTAATGCATGGCAGAAGCATGACCATGGCGTGTACTTCCGAGAGGTCCAGTTACGTCACGTGGAGTAACATTGCACTACACATGTGAAGCACTACATACAAAATTATCATAGACCCGTTTCTATATTTAGGACGCGTGCGCAAAGGTCCAAGAAAATAGTCAGAGAGGCACGGCATAGCAACTGCATACGGTCCGCACTTGCACGCTGCCTGTTTTGCTCCCAGCCACATGCTGTGGTTTGGCCACAGTGCGTTTGTGTGTGCAATTTGCGCTATTTTCAACATCAGACGCAAACGTTTGTACTCTCAGTCGTAAAATTGCGGTGCTGAAAACGATAATGTGCTCTGGTCTGAGCACGACTTTGCTTGTTTCGATGAAAAATTGCATGAAAATACCACGCGGAAAGAAAATTTGAGGGATTTTTGATAGAAATAGTGAAAACGCTTTTCAATATCCCTTCTTTTTTAGCAAAATCCCCCTTCGAAATGGTTGTGGCCAGACCCATCCGTCTGCTAGCCAATCGAGCGCTTTCAAATCTGCAATCAGCCGCCCAATCTTCCACCTGTGAAACATCAACTTTTCGTCTATTTTCAACGTCAACGCGTCAAAATCAGTCATATTCGAATGAAAAACACCACTTTCCCGCCGGAATCAACCCTGAATTGTTGAAATACGATTCCGGATCCTTGACCCTCGAGGAGGCTCAAAGGCATTCAATTGAGGATCCTCATGGATTCTGGGGAAAACAGGCGGAATGCTTGGAATGGCACAGGAAATGGGATACGGTACTCGATGACAGCAAGGCGCCGTTCGTGAAATGGTCAGTTTGATGTTTCAGTTTTCGTTTTTTTC
>JASAMV010003785.1:0-16638 GCA_030248065.1 Rhynchonema sp. JSB1_4
TCAGCCAGACAGTCACGTTTTTTTTGTTATACAACACTCTCTGGGGGATTAACACATCGGGGCGCTTTGCACTGTTCTTTGTTCTTCTTGTCGGTCTCCCTTTCATTTTACACATTGTGCCTTTCATAGTGCACGTACCTAATGTTTCACGTTCAGACTGCTTCGCGTTTTTGAAAATACCGAAATACTTTTGCCATTCTCATTAATTTCACAAATTTAACCTCAGGGAAGCTCACAATCTCAAAATTCCCATCATTGTCAGACTGAAATCAATTTCAACGAATCACGTACGTCGCGTATTCTCATGCCGGCTCGTGTTTTGCGTTTGTAACATCGACAAGGACTATGTATGGAGATTGCAAAGTCCGTCGATCAGGTTTGGTATACTGTATGAGTGGTTTTATTATCTCTGTCAAGCAAATATACAGTAACCCATCAAACACATAAATCAGCTGTGAAACATCAGCTTACCGGTCTGTCAGAATTTGTACTCATGCACTGTGTGAGAGAAGAGAAACCACGATGTTGCGGTTTCCATGTTCCGTTTGCTTGAACCATGCTCGACCAAAGTACACCCAGGGCACTGGCATCAAAGCATGAAGTCGTGTAACGTGAACTTTATGATATGTACATTGTACATACATATGTGAATGCTTGACCAAGTGACATGAAAACATTTAGAACCTCTGCGATTATTTCAGCGGTGCAGCAACGCAAAAACCACGGAGATCAATCGGCGCGCAGAACGATGGTGTAACCACAGACCGAGTGAAACATCAAAGGATGCAGCGTGAGGTTGGTGATGGGATACTGTAAGTTACCATATACCGCTGCACATGCGGTCTTATCGTATCTTCGAGGTTCACTTGGCTCAGTGCCAGCACATAATCAAATTTGTGGTTTTCGCGCCAATTCTCATTTAAAATCTGCCTGTACTGAGCATGAGCGGTCAATTTTTCAGCCGTGCGTAATTCTTGACCCTGGGGTCAACGCTTAAACCGGGCCCGCCGCTATTGTTTTTTGAGTTTGGACCTCGGTTTTTTATATTAATCGTTAGGCGGTACTGGGAGAAAAAAAATAACCCCAAAAAACAACCTCACCAAACCGACGCCCACCGAAAAAGAGCCCCACACAGAAACAAAAGGAAACAACACCAGAGAAGAGAGGGGAGGAGGGGAGGGGGGGGGAGAAAAGAGTAGCCCCCATACCAACCCCACCCCCCCCCCCCCCCCACCCCCCGCCCAGTTATTTTGAATTTTTCTTTTAATTCCTGATCATCATGTACAAATGTGCGTCAATAGCGGACAGTTTTGTTCCCGAGGGACCAACTTTGGCGGAACGAACACGGGTGGGAATAGCCCCATTAGGGGAGCGTCAAAAGAACGAGTAGTAGTAGTAGTAGCACTTTATTTCGTTTCAGACACGAAAAGGGTAAGCATCAACAACCGCTCGAGGCGTGACAGTAACGATGAATACCTAGGGTTTTACAATTTAGCCGGCACCAATAAAATAAAGAGTTGGAGTACATTTGCATGAATATAATAATTCAATTATATAATAATGACAACGTTATGCAACTGACACACACAATAACGTTTACGCGCCACACCACAACACGATCTGAACATTATGCAATTTCGACTTTTCTTTCACATACAGTACACCTTCATCGCTGGACACCCATTTACAAAATTTTGAAAATTTGGACACAACAATATCAGCAGGCAAACAGTTGTACACATTGGACATCAATACAAGAGGTGAAGAGGACAAGACTGAATATTTGCATCTGGGTACCGTAACAGCACGGGAATGATTGGAACGAGAACTTTTGCGATTTGACACAGTAGTTTTCAGCACAATAAAGCCAACAGGAAAATGACGGAAACCACAGACATACATGTGCATCAATTTCATACGCCTAGAGAAAACAATTGAGCTGATAGCACGAACACCAAACAAATCAAGTAGGGTAGTATAATCAACATCACGATTCCAATTTCCGAGAAACAGACGAATACAATACTTTTGAGTTCGCTCAAACAAGTCACGGTCACGATTATGGGTGGGATATACGGCTTCAATGGCATACAAGAGAACAGATTGCAACAATGTAACATAGAAGTATCGACGAACATTCAATGAAACATCACGAAGCAACACACGATTCAAATATCCAGCATTACGTTTCACTCGAGCGCAAGTAACAGTAGCGTGATCAGACATATCAAATTTGGAATCAATAACAGCACCAAGATATTTATGTGATTGCACAACAGTGACAGGCTCAGCATTGACAGTAATGATGGGAGCAGTCAGAAGTGGACTGGACCGAGTGAAATGTTGGATTTTGGTTTTGTTGGGATTGATTGTGAGTAGTTTTGATGAGAAATGCTCGGTGATTGAGTTCACGTCTGCCTGCAAGTGAGCACAGCATTGGTCTGTACGCATGACATGAATCAAAACAAGATCATCGGCAAACAATACAACTTCAGTGCAATCAGACAATTTCAGACTCAATTTCAGTTTTGGAGCGGAATTAGCATACGCACCATATAATTGAGGACCAAGCACAGAACCCTGAGCAACACCAGAAAGAACAGGCAAAGCCCGAGAATGACACGAACCTACGCTGACAATTTGAGAGCGATCGGTCAAATAGGATTTCAGTAGTTTTACAAGAGAGTCAGGTACACCATATTCATCAGACAAACATTGCAACAACAAGGAATGGGGTGTTTTGTCAAAAGCCTTCGCAATGTCGAAATACACAGCAGTGACATGTCCTGATTCATTGAGGCCTTTCGTGACAATCGTGTTGAAACACATCAGCGCGTCCGTGGTGGAGCAACTGGCACGGAAACCGAACTGGAAGTCTGAGATGTTGGCTGTAATGTAGGGATGGAGCAGAGATTTGACATGTTTTTCGGCTATTTTACTACAGATTGGGAGTTTAGAGATAGGACGGTAGTCGGATGGTTTGCATGACATGGTTACTTTGGGTATTGGAGTAACCAGTGCCAACTTGAAACCACTCGGCCAAACGCCAGTTCTTACGATACGGTTCACCAGAGCTGCCAATCCAGGAGCGATCGCCTGGGCACCTTCTTTCAGCATTTGACCGGTCACACCATCGATGCCTGGCGACTTGTTGGGATTGAGGCGTTTGAGCATGAAAAAGATGGTTGACACATTAGCTAGGTGGTCGGTGCACGGGTCAAACATAACGTCCGTGCTGGGCACCACCGGGTCACCATTGGTGTTCCAGACACTGTGGAAGTAGGTTGCAAGCAGCTCAGCTTTACCCTGACTGTCAGCAACCAACTCACCATCAGCAGTCTGGAGTGGCGGCAACTCAGACGCCAGTTTGCCCGTGTAGTCATGAAAACTATGCCAGAGTTGTTTGGGATTACTGAGATTTGTGATGTTTGAATGCAAATACCCAGCCTGTGCCTTTCTGACTTCCTTTCGGACAGTCCGGCGCAGGTTGTAGTACTTGTGGTAGAACTTTTTGTCACCAGTCTGTTTCCACTGCCTATGAACTTTCCTTTTTGCCTTCGACAAACGTTTGATCTTGTTGGTCATCCATGGCTGGTCTGGGTTTCGTTTGCGTTTTCCGAACCGATGTGGAATGGCGGCCTTGGCACAGTCAAGAATGGCAGTAGACATGGCGTCCCACGCTGCATGCACATCCATTACTCCATGACCAGTCTTGTCAGATTGTAACGAACCAGCAGCGCACGGAAGAGGTCCCAATCAGCACGTTTGTACAGCCAAGTGAATCGACGGTCGTCTGTGCAACGGGTCTGGGATGAAAGATTGAACGTAACTGAGGTCATTTCGTGGACATTTTCGATGCCAGGGAGAACCTCAGACTGACAAGTGATGTTCGTAGGCATGAAGATCACATCTATCAGTCTGCCGTTGTGGGTGGGTTGGGATACTACTTGTGTTAGACCATAAACAGAGAGTGGAACAGATAGTTTGGTGAATTCTGGCTTGAGGGCACAGAGATTCACATCGCCACAAACGGACAAAACGTCAAACTTTCCTGATAGATTGCCCAGAACGTTGGTCAGCTCGTCCACAAAATCGTCCGGTTTGCACCTTGCCTCCGACCTGTACACCACCACCACAGCGCACGAATGATTGCCAACTTGGTACGAGATCGCGATGAGTTCGGTGCCATTTTGGAGCGGTGGAGTGACGATTCGATACGGATTTAGCTCGCGCTTGACGTACGCACCGACCCCGCCGCCGTTCTCGTTTCGATTTGCCGTGAATAGATGGTAGCCGTTGACATTGAAATTACCAGGTGTTTTGTCCGAAATTTTGAGTTCTTGGATTGCGAAAATGTCCGGTTGTTCGGTATTCAGATGGGCAGCAACAAGGGAATACTTGCCGCGAATTGAATTGATGTTGCATGATTGAATTGCTAGAAGAACCATTTGGCACACGGCACACACACAAATACACCATAACAGTAATAGGAACACAACGGGAACACATGAATTACGCATCATTATCAGAAAGCCAAACCAGGAAAGAAAGAAGAAAAAAGGGGGGGGGGGGGGGAAACAGGAGGGAAGGAAGAGGAAAGGAGAAAAAAAAAGGGCAAAAAAAAAAAGAAAAAAAGGGGGGCAAGAAAGAAGGAAAAAAAAAAAAAAGGAAAAAAAAAAAAAAAAACCAAAAAAAAAAAACAACTAGGCGAAAAAGAAAAAACAACAACAAAAGGAAGAAAAAATAACACAACAACACAACAAAAAAACAACAAAAAAAAAAAAACACAAAACAAAAAAAAAAAGAAAACAAAAAAAAAAACAAAAAAACCCCCACCGCCGCGACGCCACGAAAAAATGAAAAAAAAAAAAAAAAAAAAAAAATAAAAACTACCAAAAACAAAAAACAAAAAAAACAAAAAAAAAAAAAACAAAAAAAAAAAACAAGAAGACAACAAAGGGAGCCACACAGCAAACCACACCCCCCCACAAGACCCGCCACAAACCCTAACAATGCAATTAGACAATTGGGGCTGGGGGCTTTCCGAACCAGGGTTGGGCAAAAAACGTTTTTTTTCTTCAAAAAATCGTTTTTTTAAAAAGAAAACGTTTTTTTTAAAAAAAACGATTTTTTAAAACGCCCAGAGGACCAAAATATGCCCCCAAAAAATTGGAAAACGCTCATGTTGGGAAGAAAACGTGGTTAAATGAAGTAATTCGATGTGTTCTGAGGCAAAATAAACGGGTTTCAACCAGGGTTGAAAAAAAATTTTTTTATTAACGAGCTTTTTTTTAAAAAAAAATTTTTTTTTTGATTTTTTTTGACGAAAATTTTTTTTATTAGAAAAAGTGTTGCAAACGACGTTTCAGGACAAATGAAATCGATCCAACATATTTTTCAAAAATTGAAAAATTTTCGCCTGAGACCCAACTTGTGTGGTGACACCCGGTAGTATTGTGCAGATTCTATGGTCTTCTACCAGTCTGAGGTTGATGTTGACTAACGATGTTACTCTAATGTATTGTAGCATGCCGTACAACGTATTTTAATGCATCTAATGCCGTATATCTGACATACGACCATCAAAATATCGATTACAGCCCAAATCTTGCGTGTCAGATCGACTTTGCGCGCCCGGTTTTGCACCAGACCTATGTATATACATGTGTAGTAGCATGCAGTAGTACATTATCGGTGCCACATCACTATAAAAGACCAGCCCCGCGCATCCCTGTACGGATTTGGGGACAATACAGGGCGCCGCAGGCGCGATTTTGGAAAAATTGTCCCGTCCACAGGAAAAAAGTGCCAATTTTTGGCCTCGAAAAAGGCCATTTTTGGACATTTCAGCCCTTTTTGGGCAACTTTTTTTTATTAAAAAAAGCGAAATCTGAGTTTCAAAAAAAATTTTTTTTTTAAATTTTGTTTTTAATTAACCACTTTTTTTTGAAACAACCCTGGTTTCAACCCTTTTCTAGCGAGTTGCTAAGATCCCATATCAGACCCGCATCATGGGACCAACTTTGGCCGGGGTCATCACTGAAAGTCAAACTCCGTATATCGACGTATCTCAACAAAGTAAAAATTGGTCGAAAATTTTTTGAAAAAAATGGGACAAAAAATTGATTTTCCTTGATAATCAGGGTACTTTCCCTAAAAAATCAGGGAAAATCAAGGAAATCAGGATTTAAAAAAAACGAAAAACGACCCAGGCGTTTTTTTAAAAAAAACGTCGTTTTTTTTAAGAAAAAACGCCGTCGTTTTTTTGCCCAACCCTGTTCCGAACCCAGTCCTTGGTGACCCAGATTAACTCATTTGGTGTGTAAGCCCATTCAATTTCATGCCTGGGTGACAACACTGTTGCTTTTTTTGAACATATCGAGGATTATTATTCATGCCACGGTGCCACGGTAAATTTCTAATTTCGTTGCCTCGTGCATTTTTACAGACGCTGGGAAACTCTTGTTCGAAGTCGAGGCAGGAAATAAGCTCAACACACAGTCAACAAGCCACACACACAGCTTGTGTGACTGAAACATTCGAAACAGACGCGAGCCAGCTGCGTGGCTTGTTGACTGTGTGTTGAGCTTGTTGCCTGCCTCGACTTCGAACGGGAGTTTGCCTGCGTCCAACAAAAACATCCAACCAGAAAACGCCTGAGTTGATCATGTGTGTGACATTGTTTGTGTTGTTGGTTTTTGCATGTGGCATTTACCTAGATGTTCACCGGTACACGTGCTGTCTCAGGCGTGCACGTGCACTTTCAACAAAAAAATAGCAGAGAGAAGACATAGTCAGTCGACTTATTGTACTGTCGTCAACCCAGATCGTCAGCTCCGGTCGTCAACTCTCATGTGTAATTTCTCGCGTTCATTTACGGCTGCTTGAGTTGAGGGCGAGAGTTGACCACTTCGGTTGACGACTATTGCATCAGCCAGACAGTCACGTTTTCTTGTTATGCAAGACTCTTTGGGGGATTAACAGATCGGGGCGCTTTGCTCTGTTCTTTGTTCTTCTTGTCAGTCCAGCCTCCATTTTACACATTGTGCCTCTCATAGTGCACGTATATATTGGTCGCACAATGACTAAATCAGAATTCGTCTACCCTGATCTTCAGGTTCAACCTTAACCACTATGCTACTTGTATTTTTGACAAAACATTTTCAGCTAAAAATAATCTAGCAGATCAACCACGTTGCCGCAGGTCTGAAACATTCTCTTTACTACATACTTTGTGTGCGATCACGCAACGCAACGTCATTGCCCCGTCACTTTCCCTCTTCACGATTCAGGAAAAAAATTTGACCAATTCTTATATAGTCATTGTGCGACCAATACCTAATGTTTCTCGTTCAGACTGCGGGGCGTTTTTCAAAATACCAAAATACTTGTGTCATTTTCACCAATTTCACTAATTTAAGCTCAGAAAAGCGCACAATCTCGGCTGTATTGGTCTCAAAATTCCCATCATTTTCAGACTCAATTCAATTTCGACGAATTACGTGCGTCGCGTATTCTCGTGCGTTTGTGACATCGGCAGGGCAGAATGTATGGAGATTGCAAAGTCATCAGGTTTGGTCTGTGAATGGTTTCTGTTCATTATCTCTATCAAGCAAAGATACAGTAACCCATCAATAACATAAATCAATTGTGAAACATCAGCTTACCAGTCTGTCAGATTTTGTAAACATGCACTGTAAGAGAAGAGAAACCACGATGTGCAATTATCCCGTGTTCCGTTTGCTTGAACCACGCTCGACCAAACTACACCCAGGGCACTGGCATCAAAGCATGAAGTCGTGTAACGTGGTCTCTATGATGTGTGCATTGTGTGAAAGCTTGACCAAGTGACATTGAAACATTTTGACCATTTGTGATTATTTCAGCCGTACTGCAACGCAAAAACCACTGACCACAATCGGCGTGGAGAACGATGGTGCAATCACACATCGAGTGAAACATCAAAGGATGCAGCGTGAGGTTGGTAATGGGATACTGTAAGTTACCGTGGATTGTCCACCATCTCCGTCCAACATTTTTGAAACTTGTATCTCCGTCCACCATTCTCAAAATGTGTTTGGTGAAAAGCTCTTGGAGACAGTGGGCCTACAGGGCCACGGTGTGGGTTGAGTATAAACTTTTGAGGCGCCAGCGAATTTCCAAGTTTGTTCCACTCCCTCCACACGTGAATTGTTTGATTTTTTTCAAGTTACCGTCCTTGAAATTTCAGAAAAAAGGTGTGTCGGTCATTTTGTTTGTGTGTCGGTCGTTAACATCGTCCCAGTGCCAGCACTATATGATCAAATTTGTGGTTTTCGCGCCAATTCTCATTTGAAACCTGCCTATGCTGAGCATGACCGGTCGACCGTAACCCAGCAGCCGTGCGTAATTCTTGACCCTGGGGTCAACGCTTAAGTTACATTTTGTGCGACTAACCCAGTGGGAAGCCATGTGACAATTCTGCAATTAGAACAGTTAGTGCTGCGGGGCTTTCCGAACCCAGTCCTGGTGACCCAGATTAACTCCTTTGGTATTTAAGCCCGTTCAATTTCATGCCTGGGTGCAGGGTTGGGCTAAAAAAAGTAAAAAATTTTTTGTAAAAAAATTTTTTTTTAAAAAAAGCTCGTCACTTTTTCGGTTTTTAAAAATTAGAAAAGTAAGTTCACTTTTTTTATTGTTTCACAACTTTTTTTTATTATTTTCCCCCTTTTTGTGGTAAAAATGCATTTTTTATGCATGTTTCTGCTTGTTTTTTCTCAAAAAATCGCCTGCGGCGCTTGTATTTCGCATCGGTACAGTGTCATTACAACGTTAGACAGTCCGTGGCTCTACTAACCTTAGCAGCCGTCATTATGTGCGCATTCAGTTATTCCAGGAAGTCAAATCTGCTTGAAGTCCAAAATTATCTTATCTTTCCAACACCGCGGGTTATGCAGCTGTTTTCATGTAACTTCGCTTAAAAAATGTGCCAATCATTTACCTTTCCCGTGACTTCACTTTCCCTTCACTTTTTATACTACAATCTACAGATGTTGGTACATATGGTGGACAGGCTATCCCCAACGCGAATTGTCACGTTACCTGGCTCATTATAAAAAATATAACCTCGCTACTGCCCGTTTGTGAACACAACTGGTCGGTGTCAACTATTCCTATATTCTCAAGTGCAATCAAATATACTTACAAAAAGTTTCGACAATTTTTCACGGTGAGAACGGAAATTTTTGTGGTCCGGAATAAAAAAAGTAAATCTCAGAAAAAATTTTTTTAAAAATTCAAAAAAGTTAAAAAAAATTCGATAATAAAAAAAATTTTAATCCAACCCTGCCTGGGTGACAACATGTTGCTTTTTTTGAACACATCGAGGATTATTATTCATGTTGACTGGCCCTTACGTCGGCGCCACTGATCTTCTATTCTTCCACGTTCCAATGCTTGTCTTGCAGTTTCCTGCCTATTTCTAGCTGAACGTGCCTTATTTTCACCAAAATACACCCAGTCACTTGGTATATGACTTGTATTTTTACCAAACAGGACGTCACGAGCACTCACTCAGCAAGAACGGAACGAAAAACACACACGAAACTGATCACTCAAAAACGAAACTCAACTCACGTGGCAAAACCACACACAATCAAGATGGCGCGCAAACCATGAAACATCAAATACCGTAACCAAACCATTTCTTACAAATATCAAGGGCGGCAATTCAAATATCATGTCTCTATCAAACACACTGTAACATCACCTCCCCCTCTTTCCGAGCCTACCACTGGCGAGGTCTTAGCCGCGGGGAGAACAAGTGAAAAGTCAAATGTTCATATAGACGGCTATCCACAGCCTTTTCTTTCTTCTTTAATGGAAGTTCATTGGTGGAATTTGAAGAAATCCGCAGTTCATCACGTTGTTCGCTTGAGCACCAAACGACCACAACCACAGAACCATTGAACAAATCGACCATTGAACGACGGACGAACGGATGACCATAGAGTTACGTGGAAAGCAGTCCAGGAAGTAATTTTCTCCCCCACCGAAGTGAGTTTAGCCGTACCACACCGAAGTGAGAGGCAAGGATACTCTTTCACTCTCACAGACGACCACCCGCAGGTGATACACCATCCCTACTGGTAAAGTAGTCCAGTAATAGGACAGCTGCAGGCCCATGAGCGCAGGCCAGTTCCACGACAACGGCGGTTGATTGAAGACGCCAGTTCTGATCCAATAGCCCCGAAGAGGTCTGGTGAGTTATCGCGGCACAAGTTCGACAGACGACAGACGTTGCAGCGCCAAAGTTACAGCATGACAATTACGACAGATAGAGTTGAGATGCCCGTAGAACCATTGCAAGACTTGGAGATGGAGTTTGCTCTGTTCGTTGTGCACTATGACTGTCCCCGATATTGCATTCGACTCCCCGTGGAGAATGAACTGTCTGGAGTCGATCAACTGAGCGGAGCAGGAGATGTACTGTAGCCAACGCAGCTCACAGTCACACCACCACTGATCGAACCAACACTCCAACAGTAGACACAACGAAAGGAACATTTGAACGCTGTGTCCATCGAAATTCTCCACCATGCTTTTGCTCCTTTGCGGCAAGACCCAAGCCTCACCGACTTTTCCCAATCTTCCATCGATGCTCCATAATTGAATCCATTCGAAATACAAACAGCTCAAGCATTCTGCACAAGTGACACAGCCTTATGCACTGCGCACTCTTCCACGCGTGTCCGCTGATTAGAGCACCAATCGGTCAGCCTCCTGACACGAACTCCAAGTTAGATTTACCTCCCCCTCTTGTTCAGAGGTAGGGGTCCTCTTTTCAAACTTCAGTCTCAGCTCCAATCACTTTGCATGGGAAACCAATAGTGATCAATAAACAACAAACAACAATACAAATGCGGCTGGACACACAGTGATCTTCTTTTGAGTTGAATACCCTTCGACCAAACATGCCTGAGCACGAGTCCCAATTCACAGCAGTGGACGCTGCTCCATAAATTGCTGAACAGAATTGCATTCCTTCCTTCGCAAGCTCCATGCCAACACAAGGCAGTCAGCTTTATCTTCGCCAACTCCAATGATCTAGGCAATCCACATCCAGATCAAATATGGTTCAATCAGAACGTGGGGGGAACTGAAGATCCATTATCCAATATCCACTGCACAGAGGTAAACCATGTACACTCCGACCCGGGATTTTAACAATGACAGCTCATGCGGGCTGTCCATCAATCAATCCAAGTCGGTACCAAATGCAATCCAATCATATTGTCACATGCGAGTGTTGCGCAACCACTCCAAGGACTCATATCGGCGATTTAGTGCGCACTTCGGCTTTAGATCATCGATGCGGTCAACGCACACTGGCACAAACAAACACACAAGCAGTACAGCCAGACCAGCGAGACCGGCTATCGAAGAAATATCGATCCAGTTGCCTGCAAACCGAGACTCCTCACGACCCTTCAATCACTGGCACTCCATTGGCTCCGTACTCCATTACAACAACGATCCGACGAGTGCGGCTATCGCTAACAACATTAGCGACCCTTCAATCAGCCTCGGACTCGCTGATCCTCCCATCCATGAACGAACCGGCGAGAGCGGCTATCGCTACCAATAGCGACCCTTAATCAGCCCCGGCATCGCCTTCCACAAAAACAACACTTGTTCAAGTCCAGATGTCCAGACTTGTCCACCATTCCAATGACTCGCTCTTGACATCTCTGTCGAAGTCCACTCAACATCAGTAAAATCCATGTGATATCCAGCAGGCCACACAAAACGAACAGACAGTCGAAAAATCCAAAATCGAATAAAATGAATATTTGATGCTATGTACAGTTGATATCCATTCTCTTTTGTCGCTACTTGCGTCGCACCACGCTCGTGCGACCACTGTACGGCGGCTTGGAATCCGGCCACATCGTCACAGTTTCCACTGACTGATCAGTCTCAGCTTCCACTGGCTTGTCCTTCATAGACTTGACCGACACGGATAGTCACAGATGCACGGTTTCGATTTGCACACTGATCCGTGACAATTCTTGTAGCGAATTTGATGATTGACCGTGCCAATTTCACCATTCGTCTCTGCATTCGATGGACCACTGCATTGCTGCAACTGCGGACACTGGGCCGATACGTGGCCTTTATCATTACATGTCCAGCACACAATATCCTTCGGCGACATTGGACGACGATTCATGTTTCGATATTTCATCGTCTCACTTCGTTCTGGCACAACTTTTCGATTCTCGCCTTGGTCCGGTTGTTCGCTGCCTTTCTCCAATGCTTCAGCGGCCAGCAGATGACGCACACGTCTGATCATCGCTTCGGAATTTTCAGGTTCAATCTCATTTCGAACCAAATCCGAACGGAATCTGTGCGGTAATCCCTGCCACAATGCATTCGCCACATAACGTTGACGTTCATCCGACTGTCGGCCATATTCACCTTTGTTCGCCAACATCATTGTGCGTTCAACGAAGCGATCAAACGACTCCTTGTTTTCATTCCATTTGTGGCTTTGCAGTTCGAATCTAGCCAATGTCTTCGATTGATCACCTCCAGCGATCTGTTTCATGGCCAATTTCACAAGACTGAAGGAACGTTTGATTTCAGGCGACATCAGATTGTAGTACTGCTTCAGTTCGCAGTCAAAGAAGTGCGACACAAAGCACGCTTGTTCAACCTCAGATGTGATCCCATAGATGTCAAATTCATCTTCCATTTCAGAAATGAAAGAATTCCATGGTCGTTTGTCCGTCAGTCCGTTGTAGCGCTTAATTCCACGTTTCATTGCTTTTTGAGCCAAAGAAGCCAGTAGCTCACGTCGCGGTTGGTCAATGCCAAACGATGAATTCATAATTGATGGGGATCGACATTGCAGCCCAGCTTGCTGTCCCATACTACCGGGCACAAATCTTTCACCATCCACATTGTTCGTCGGTCTCTGATGAAATCCAGGCAGTGACGTTGCATTCCAGTCACCGTGATCGCTGTTGGTACCATGCAGACCGTGACCGCAGCCCAAATGAGTTGAAACATCACCGAACCCATCACGCTGCTGCTGCACACCAACACCAGTAGTACCCAACACCGGCACACTATGACGTTGCGGCTGCTGCACACGGGTTACACGAGTTCCAAATGATTGTTCCTGTCGCTGTGCACCAACTAGACCAGTGCCCAATGGCTGTACTGACAGTTGTGCACCAGCTCGACCAGTTCCCAACTGTTGTCCGAGCGGCCGGCCACCAACTGCACCAGTACCCATTGACTGTCCAATTCCATGTGCACGAGTCAAACCAGTACCCAAGATCGGTACATCATAATTGTTTGGCGGTGGATAATCCATAGCGGCCATATTTTGATTCGGCGACTGCTGTTCAGTGCCATTTTTCAGCATATTCAACTTTATTGAGCGAAACTCTGACAGGAGAGCTCGATACTCAGCTTTCAGTTGCTCCAATTGAACTTTCTGATCGTGCATTTGCATTTCCATGTCAGCTTTCAGGCATTCCAGTTCCAAAACGTGTTTCCGTTCGAGCAACAAACAACGCTTTTGAAACATCTGCCGCTCAAGCATGACTTGACCATACGGCTTGGCAGCTGCGCTTTCACTGAGTCCATTCGTGTGGGCATCCAACCCAAACACAGGCGTCTCCAGTTCGGAACTGCAATTCACGGCCAAATCACCCCGTCGATCTGACAGGTATGGTGTGTCGAACGCGGCTGGTGCACTAAAAGCACGATGCGACACTGCACCGTCACTTTGCTGAATCCAATCGGTGTCTCGCTTCGCTTGCTCTTTTTGCAAGTAAGCGTCACGCTCCTCTCCAACCTTATCTGTTTCGTTCTCGCTTGTTTCTGGTTTCTTTTTGCTCATTTCGCCAGGCTCCTTGTATATTCTTCCCAAACTTTTCGTGCTTAGCTTGTTGCCATTCCTGCTCTATAAAATTGGTAATCCCATCACTTTTCCTCGCCTCATCTCCATAACAAATTTTTCATTTTTTCCCCTTCATTGTTATTCTCTCCACTTACTCCATTTCTTCCTTTTCACTTCCATCCAGTCTCTTTACCGCTACAATACACTATCATCAAAAACGTGTACAGGTCAGTTACCAACCACGCCCAAATTATTAAAAACTGTGAAAAGCTCACAATCAGCGATAAAACTACTTAAAAACCAAACAGAACTGACCTCGTACACGATCGGCGAAAACGGCGTTGCAAAAATGTGTGGAGATGGCCGCCGCTAATGAAATAACAAATTGAAAAATTTGTATGGAGATGAGGCGAGGAAAAGTTTGATTGGGATTACCGAATTTTATAGAGCAGGAATGGAAACAAGCTAAGCACGAAAAGTTTGGGAAGAATATACAAGGAGCCTGGCAGAAAAAATGAGCAAAAATGAACCAGAAACAAGCGAGAACGACAACAGATAAGGTTGGAACGAGCCGAGCGTGCACGCTTACTTGCAAAAAGGCAAGCGCAAGCCAGACAGCAGCGATTGGGATTCGTGCAGCAAAGTGACGGTGCAGTGTCGCATCGTGCTTTTAGTGCACCAGCAGCGTTCGACACACCATACCTGCCAGATCGACGGGTTGATTTGGCCGTGAATTGCAGTTCCGAACTGGAGACGCCTGTTTTTGTGTTGGATGCCCACACGATTGAAGTCAATGAAAGTGCAGCTGCCAAGCCGTATGGTCAAGTCATGCTTGAGCGGCAGATGTTTCAAAAGCATTGTTTGTTGCTGGAACGGAAACACGTTTTGGAACTGGAGTGCCTGAAAGCTGACATGGAAATGCAAATGCACGATCAGAAAGTTCAATTGGAGCAACTGAAAGCTGAGTATCGAGCTCTCCTGTCAGAGTTTCGCTCAATAAAGTTGAATATGCTGAAAAATGGCACTGAACAGCAGTCGCCGAATCAAAATATGGCCGCCATGGATTATTCACCACCAAACAATTATGATGTATCGAGCTTGGGTACTGGTTTGACTCGTGCATATGGGATTGGACAGTCAATGGGTACTGGTACAGTTGGTGGCCGGCCGCTCGGACAACAGTTGGGGGCTGGTCGAGCTGGTGCACAACTGTCAGCACAGCCATTGGGCACTGGTCTAGTTGGTGCACAGCGACAGTAGCAACCACTTGGAACTGGTGTAACCCGTGTGCAGCAGCCACAACGTCATTGTGTACCGGTATTGGGTACTACTGGTGTTGGTGTGCAGCAGCAGCGTGATGGGTTTGGTGATGTTTCAACTCATTTGGGTTACGGTAACGGCCTGCATGGCATTAACAGCTATCACGGTGACTGGAATGCAACGTCACTGCATGGATATGATCAGAGAGAGACGAACAATGTGGATGGTGGAGGATCTGTGCCCGGTAGTATGGGACAGCAAGCTGGGCTGCAATGTCGATCCCCCCATCAATTATGAATTCATCGTTTGGCATTGACCAACCGCGACGTGAGCTACTGGCTTCTTTGGCTCAAAAAGCAATAAAACGTGGAACTAAGCGCTACAACGGACTGACGGACAAACGACCATGGAATTCTCTCATTTCTCAAATGGAAGATGAATTTGACATCTATGGGATCACACCTGAGGTTGAACAAGCGTGCTTTGTGTCGCACTTCTTTGACTGCGAACTGAAGCAGTACTACAGCAGTTCTGCTGTCGCCTGAAGTCAAACGTTCCTTCAGTCTTGTGAAATTGACCATGAAACAGATCGCTGGAGGTGATCAATCGAAGACATTGGCTAGATTCGAACTGCAAAGCCACAAATGGAATGAAAACAAGGAGTTGTTTGATCGCATGGTTGAACGCACAATGATTTTGGCGAACAAAGGTGAATATGGCCGACAGTCGGATGAGCGTCAACGTTATGTGGCGAATGCATTGTGGCAGGGATTACCGCACAGATTCCGTTCGGATTTGGTTCGAAATGAAATTGAACCGGAGAATTCCGAAGCGATGATCAGACGTGTGCGTCATCTGCTGGCCGCTGAAGCATTGGAGTAAGGCAGCAAACAACCGGACCAGTGCGAAAATCGAAAAGTTGTGCCAGAACGAAGTGAGACGATGAGATATCGAAACATGAATCGTCGTCCAATGTCGCCGAAGGATATTGTGTGCTGGACATGCAATGAGAAAGGCCACGTATCGGCCCAGTGTCCGGAGTTGCAGCAATGCAGTGGTCCATCGAATGCAGAGACGAATGGTGAAATTGGCACAGTCAATCGTCAGATTCGCTACAAGAATTGTCGTGGATCAGTGTGCAAATCGAAACCGTGCATCTGTGACTATCCGTGTCTGGTCAAGTCTATGAAGGACAAGCCAGTGGAAGCTGAGACTGATCAGTCAGTGGAAACTGTGACGATGTGGCCGGATTCCAAGCCGCCGTACAGTGGTCGCACGAGTGTGGTACGACGCAAGTAGCGACAAAAGATAATGGATATCAACTGTACATAGCATCCATTTTATTCGATTTTGGATTTTTCGACTGTCTGTTCGTTTTGTGTGGCCTGCTGGATATCACATGGATTTTACTGATGTTGAGTGGACTTCGAAGTGGTGTTTTTGTGGAAGGCGATGCCGGGGCTGATGAAGGGTCGCTATTGGTA